>JAMZAV010009412.1:0-25979 GCA_024449915.1 Sweltsa coloradensis | reverse complement strand
TTTAAAAATTTTTTTTGGGTCCACTGACAAGTGGGGGGTTTTTTGGGGTAAAAAAAGGGCCCCCCGGTGGGGACGAATTTTTTCGAAAGGTTTTTTCTCGGGTTTTGGGTGACCCGGGGGTTCCCCCCAAACCCTGTCCTGATTATTATTTGTGTATGTTTATTTTGTAGATGTAGCTAGCATTTTAAATAATGCATTGACACAAAATAGGCTAAAAAAAACTTGTTTTTCCCTGACCGGGGATCTTACCCGGGTCTAGGTTATAAAAATTTTGAGTGGTGTGTATCTGGGGGACCAGATTGTTTCGGGCTTGAACCAAGCGCGTCAACATTTACGACAATAATTTTTATGTTGAGGGTTAGCCTGTATCATAAATTAATAACATTATATTATTTCAAATTTTTTTGCGTAATGTTTCTTTTTTTGCAATCCTCATTCCTAGAATAATGTCATTGCATAGAGACAAAAACAAACTTAATTGAATTATTTTGGTTTTCCCTCATTTTGTAAAAGGGTTCGTAACATCAATACAAAATGTGGAATGAAAACACTTCTTATCTTGACGGACGACACGTTTTTTTACGCCAGTCGGAATGGTGATATTGATCCAGTGCGACCTTGGGCAAGGGGGTGAGGCATCTCGGTCCTCTCAAACCTTTTTCTGCAGTAAAAAACAGACCACTGCCTCCCCCCTAAATATACGGCCGCTATTGGAGGGAAAAATTAAAAAAATTTTTTAAACGGAATTTTGAGGCCCCCCTCCATACTTTTCCCCCTCCCGAAATCCCTCCCCCATGCCCCCCGTTTATTCCTCCAAGATTATGCTTAACCCCCCCCTGTGACCCCTTAACCATGAGCTATTTTGGTTTTTCCTTTCATTCGCTAATACAAAAGCCGAAAAAAAAAAAAATCATCCCCAAAAAGTAAGGCATTTTATTTTAAGTTGTTTTATATCGAAGTCATTTTTTTTAAAAAATCGTTCGGCTTTCAGAAAAAGCCGAAATAATTATAAAATTTTTGAAGGGTCAAGAGGCGAAATGGACAATATTAGGAGAAAACCCCAAAACAGTGAGTAAATATCCCTTTGTTTACGCTTACGCCCGAAAAAGGAAAAAAACAGTAAAAAATGGGAATTTATCCATTCTTGCACTATCATATTTTGATATTTTTGTTTTTTTTTTTTTGTAATTTTTTGATGGAGGAAGGAAAAAACCATTTTCACTACACTGGAAGAGAGCAATCCGGAATGTTTTTTTTCCTGTTTTTTTGGCTGGTTTGTTAACACTTTTCGGCTTAAACAGATACCAAATTTTGCAATGAAAACGTGGAGGCCCCTTAAAAAATCTCTGAATTATAACCCCCCCCCTTTTTTTTTGAGCGCAATAAAAAATTTTTTTTCCCATGAAAATCCAATTTTATTTTTTTTTTCGATTTTAAAACAATTTCTTTCGACTTTTACAAAATTCATGCTTCATCCGATTGTAACGATTTTTTTCACAGAACCTTAATTTCAGAATTTAATATTTTTTCGTGAAAAATTTTGAGCGCAATAAAAAATCTTTTTCCCCACGAAATTGCAATTTTTAAAAATTTTTTTTTGTTTTTTTTTTTTTTTATAACACCTGCATGCTTTATCGATTGTAATTTTTTTTTTCACAGAATTTTAATTTTGAAAAACATTCGTGTAAAATTTTTTAGCGTAACGAAAAAAATTTTTATTTTATGAAAAAGCAAATTTTCAAATTTTTTGTTTTTTAAACAATACGCCCAAAAACCCCGCCTGAAAAAAGCGTTGCGAAGATACCGAAAGGTTTTTCTCTTACGTTTGGTCACATTTGAGATGGCAGTAATGTATTTTTTTTCTCTTTCTTGTACTGTTATTTAGGCTCCCCGTCAATAAAACCCATAAAAAGCGACTGAATCACAAAATTTTTTTTAAAAATATTATAAGAGAGATACGATAGAAGCAAAGTTTTCCATTTTACTGTAAGGAGAAAAAAACCCGTTTTTTTTTCCTTTTTTCTTTTTTTAAAATTTGTGGGTATTTGTTAAACAGATTCCGGCTAAACGATACCCCAATTGCCGATGAAATTTTCTGGGGGCCCCTTCAAAAAGTCTCGAACTTAAACTGCCACTTTTTTTGAGGGCAATCAAAAAATTATTTCTTTAAAAAAATCCTTTTTTTCCCGATTTTTGTTCCCCGATTTATAAAACATTTTCATCGACTTATAACACCTAATGCTGAATCCACTTTAATGATTTTTTCACAAAACCCTTTAAATTTCCCCCTAAAAATTAATTATTTTGTTAAAAAATTTTGAGCGCAATAAAAAAAAAAAATTTTTTCTCATGAAAATCCCAATTTTTTACGTTTTTTTACGATTTTTTAAAAAACTTTTCTTTGACTAAAAACACCTACATATTTTTTTTATCATTGTAATGATTTTTCCAGAACCCTTAATTTTTATGAATTTTCATATATCGTGTGAAATTTTTGAGGCAAAAAAACAAAATTTTTTTTTTAAAACAATGCCATTTTACGTTTTTTTTTTAAACTTTCTTTGATTTTTAACACCAACTTTTTTTTATCTGATTGTAATTTTTTTTTTCACAGAACCTTTTTTATGAATTAAACAAGTGTGAAATTTGAGTGTAATCGAAAAATTTTATTTTTTTTTTAAAAAATGAAATTTTTTACGTTTTTTTTTTGTTTTAAACAATTACGCCCTCCAACAACGCCCCCTAAAAAAAGTTTTTTTGTGAATTTTTTTCCCTAGTTTACAAAATTTTTATTGACTTTAAACCTTCGGGCATTGCGATTGAATGTAGTGTGTGTGAAAAATGAATGTGCCCCTCTGATCCTCATTTCGTCGTCGTAAAAAAAAAAACAAATTTTTACCAAGGTGTCTCAAAAGCCATAGCAAGGGGGAAAAACGAAATCAATTTTTAAAACATCTGCAAAAACACAGGCAGCTCATTGCCCCCAAATACGCTCACCAACAACGCCCTTGAAAACGCTTTTTGGCAAGCTTCTAGGTTTTATTTTTTGGAGTAGTGTTTAGCCAATTGATTTTAGTAATTTTCAACTAAACCCAAATGCTCTAAAAGTTTTCAAAAAATTTAATACTATAAATGATCTTTTTTTGGAAATTTTTTTTCCACTCAGAAACAATGAAGTTAAAGATATTGTAGCAGGGGGCGTACGCAGGAATTATTTTCTGGGGGGGGGGGGGCGGCCCCCAATAAAAACCGACGACTAAATGGGTTGGGACCCCCCCTCCCTAATAGTCCCCGCGGGATTTTTTTTAAATACGTATTTTAATTTTTTTTTAGAAGATGTAAGGGCTTTGCTGAACGAAAAAAAAGAGAAATTAAAGTTTAAATTTATTTTTTTTTGCGTAAACCTAAATGATTTGAGAATATTAATTAAAGGATCCTTGGGCTTTTCGTATTGTCGAGATGAGCAGTACTCGACGTTCCCACCCATTTTTGGTGGATTCAAAAGAAAGCCCCAACATGGGTGGCGAAACGTCGAGCAGTCCCCCCATCATCGACATACACAAACCCCCCAAGGATCATCAGAACTAACAACAACTTTGTTTTCAATTGTTTTTTTCTGAATCAAAAAAAAACCATGCCCCCCGGGTGCTAATATTTCAACACCCTTAAGGCCACGCACTGGGTGCTGTGGCAGCAATGCATCAATGGAAAAAAGAGGAAAAAAAAAAGAAATCTTTTGCAGATGTTTTTGTCATGGGACATTTTGATTGTAAACCAGCGGCCGATTCAGGTTCCCCCTCTATTCCACATTTCAAAACCCCTATGCTTTTAGTTGACAAAGTTGCTCTAAAAAAAAAATAGATTCTCTATAAAGGTTTTTGCAAAAATAAGCGAAATTCCCCTTTTAAAGTTTATCTTTTTCTTTTTGGAATTTTTTGTCTTTTTTCCCAGTCGCTTTTGTTGGCCTGTCGCTTTTTTTTTGGTATGTCGCTTTTTTTTGACCGTTCGTTTTTTTGGGTCTGTCGCTCAAATTTCCCCCCCCTGCGCCTTATTGGCCTGTCGTCTTATTGACCTGCCGTTTTTTTTTGGTCGTCCCCCCTTTTGGCCTGTCGCTCTTTTTGACCTGTCGCCTTATGACCCATTCGCTCTTTTTTTGAGATTGCTTTTTACGCTCTTATGGTCCGTCGCTCTTATTGGGCCTGTCGTTTTTATTGATCATTCGCTCTTTTTGGAGTCGCTCTTATTGGCCTGTCGCTCTTATTGGTATGTCACTTTATGCCCCCTTTCGCTCTTATAGGCGTCGCTCTTATTACCGCGTTTCTTCGGTTTCGACCTTATTGCGCGCTCTTATGGGCGGTTACCATCAATAATGATCCCAAATTTTTTTATCGTAAATTTTCCCACTCTTGGAAGAAACTACTATTTACTACCATTTGTACCCCTGTGTAGCTGTGTTTTTGACGACTTTTTTTTTTCTATATTATTTTAACATTCATTGCTATTTGTATTATGACCTGCCTAATTAGAACCCAAAGATAAATGGGTCGAATCGGGGACAATCGTTGGAAAACCGCAGTACGTATTGTGGTTTTTGTACACAATAATTATCATAAAAAAACTGTTCAATTACACATGAAAAAAAAACGTGTTTTACAGAAACACATTTTCTTGTTACTTATAACAATATATTATTATTCCTTAGTGATTCGTTGATTGAAACTGAATTATCAGTTATCAGGTATCACTGAAACTATTGCACAATCATGGTGATACCGAAGACGAAACCTTGACCTATCCTAATTACCCATGACTCTAGCCACAACCAGAGTCACAATGGCACAGCATGCAAAACTTCCTCTAGATAGAAGAGGTATTTACACTCTTATATTTTTTTATAACATTTAAAAAAATGTATAACATTCATAGCAATGCCTAAAAAAGCAGGTGAGTGAACTATATCGTGCTACTATCAAACGCTAATTCAATATTTTGTAAGTTTTTTTTAAAAAATGAACCTGTAACAAAAAAAATTAATTTTTGTTTATGAATCCCTCATGCAATAAATAGGTTGGCGTTAATTTTTGATTTGTGGTTCAAATGAACTATGCTAAAAGCATAACGACGTCGTGAGAAACTCTGGCAAAAGATTATATATAAGAGGGTCTACCCCTGATAAATTGGATCGGTAATCCTAATAAAGTCATATTATTTCTTTAAATTTAAAAGTATCTTTTAATAATGTGTCGAAATATTATACACGAATTTGTATAAAATATTCAACCGAAAAAATAATTATAATAATTGGTTGTTTCTTGGATATCAAAGGTAGGGTTACAAGAAATAAATGTCAAATAGGGAACTGTTCTGATAACGTCTCCCCCCCAAGTTTAAAAATGTAAAGTATAGTTTATTCTTATGTCAGATTAATCCACACACCAATGCTAAATAGTTAGAAACCTGGAAGGGATCCTGGTCTTTCCCTTTGGCCTTGCACCAATATTGCATTTTTATAGCTTTGTATGTAAACACTAAACAACACGCGACCACGTAAAGAAAGGAAATTAGTTCACGGACTAGACTATAGAGGGAGGTTCCACCGCCAGTCACGTCTCTTCTCTCTCTCTACCTTTCATCCTTCGACTGGGGATTGTTCTAAAAAACACGTTTGGCGGGACACCAAGGTCTCTCTCATGGTGCATCTGAACGCTTCGTCACTGATGGCCCACTGCCCTGGAGTTTAGAGGCTATGGTCAACGACAATAATGTGCATGTTATTCTCGTAAGCGAGTCCTGGTTAAAAACGTCAACTTTCTTCTAGTCTAGTCAAATTAGATGGATACCGTCTAATACGAAACGACCGCACTAAGCGGCGAGGTGGTGGTGTATGTGCCTTGTCCGTTCCGACATTAAATGTAAAATATTAAGTCAGTCACCAAGCGAATAAACGCTAGGCCCGAATACATTATCTTTGAAATTAAATTAAGAAACCAAACAGTGCTTATTTCACTCGTATATCGTCCACAAAATCGTCTTTTTATCTGAATTTAAAAAACAGCCTATTAAATTATATTCCCACATTATGAACCCCATAATCGTGATGGGAGACTTCAACAAAAATTTGCAGTTAGTCAATCACACCGATACAAAAAACAATTAAAAAAACAATTCGAAACCTGTAATTTAACTGTATCCCTAGAGCCCCAAAACACCATACGTCAACCTTTCTCATACGTGGATTTATATTATGATGAATCTAATCAGGAACAAAGTGTTAAATCACGGCCAACTCTCGATTTCCGGAATTTCCGCACACGATTTAATATTTTCCAATACTCAATCCGAAAAATCCAAAACATAAACCAAAATTAATTTCTCGTCGAGCCTTGAAATTTATCGACACTGACAAATTTAAATTAGACTCGATATCTTTGCCCTGGGATGATATACTGACTGCAACTACTATTGACGAAAAACATTTCCGGTTCAACTCTCTGTGTTTACAACTTTACGACAAACACGCCCCTCTTAAGGTGGGTTAGGGTAAGTAAGCCTCCGTCACCTTGGCTAAAACACAGAAATAAAAGGACCTTATGTTAGACGTTGACGCTGCTTACAATAGATACAAACGTAACCCTACTGACGACAACAAAGAGACATATAGGACATTAAGAAACAAGACAAACCAGACAATTAGAACAGAAAAAAAAGAGACACACTTATAAGTTATTTGACCCTAAAACACATATTAAAAAAATGTGGCAAAGTCTGTCACAAATGGGCATTGGTAAACAAAAAGATGAAGAAGCTCCACTTGAATACCATTAGATACAAATTAATACCCATTTCACTACACTACCCTAATTTGATCCTTCAATAAAACATTAAATAAAAAGACATCGAAGACAACCAAGCTAAGCCAACCTACGACCCCCTTTCACTTTAAACATGTTACCCAAGAACGGCCTTGCACGCCATAAAAAAAGAAATAAATCAAATGCTCAAGGAATAGATCAAATACCCAATTAAACTTATTCAATACTGATTAATCCCCTCTCCCATCCTAAACGAGCCAATATTACACATATTTAATTTTTTCTTACATATAACGCCTACCCTAATATGTGGAAACAAGCCTTTCTCCGCCTCTGCCCAAAAAGACAAATCCTTCTACACCCAATGATTACCCCAATTAGCATTCTACCGCCCTGTCTAAAGCCCTGGAATATATTGTCACAGTCCCCCAAAAATCGATTTTTCTGAAATTAAAATCAAATTCTAGACGAGCACCAATCTGGTTTCCGATGTAATCACAGTACATCCAAAAGCACTCATTAAAGTAATGATGACGTAAGGAACTCACATGGACAGTAGACAACTTACATACTGACACTTCTGACTTTAGCAAAGCTTTTGACTCCGTGACATAGACATTCTTATAAGCAAACTTTAATTTTTTAAATTTTTCTACTTCACACTACAATGGATGGGGAATTGTATCTCCGCGGCAGGCAACAGTGGCATTATCTCAGGTGACAATCAATCGAATTGGCTACCAGTGACGGCAGGTGTGCCGCAAGGAAGTGTTTTAGGAACCTTTGTATTCTCATTGTACATTAACGACATTCAATTCACTCATTTCATTTGGGCTAACTTCCTTCCCCAAAAAAATTTCTTGTTTCAATTATTTTTATACTAATAGGGGCAGATTGACCTTTTGGGCCCACTTGGGGGCGTCTGACGGGTAAACGCCCCAACGTGTCGACCTTGAAGACGGCATTTTTTGAAAATGGGCTTTAATTTCCGCTCAACTTCAAAGGTCCAAACCAAAAATGCACCTTATGAGGGGAGACCCTTTTTTGTTGCGAGCTCTCAGTTAACACACGCAGCCATATGCACATCATGCGGCGATTAGCGGCAAACCAGAGCGAGTCTACGACTCCGAAACACGAGCTAACTATGCGAAATGAAAGCGAGTGCCCTGGAGCTGGGACTACCCCCCAAAAAATTGACAATAAACTTCTAAGCTATTTGCGTCCAAAACTATAATCGATTTGATGAAAATTTGGACGTTCTTAAATATAATATTATGAAGAGACCCAATTTTTTATTTTTGTGATAATTTCCAATTTATTAACATTTTACTCAAACTCCTTTTTTTACGCACGGAATTAAACAAAATATTCTTTAATATGTTACAAAAGATTTCATGTAATTATTCTTTACCCATTTAGAATTTATTTTAAAGTGGCAGAAGGTCTGCGACTCCGAGGCCTCTTAAGTTGCATTTTAGTGGATTTATTTCTATGTGTATTTAATGAAACCATGCATGAAATTTTCGAACAAATATAGCTGAGATTAGGGTAATATGAAGCTACGGCATGTGGTATATGAATATATGTGTACTGTGTGATTTTATGTTTTAAATACATTTTGTTGAGACACAATTGGTGAAACAATTGGATATTTTGTATCAATCGATTCGTTGTGAACCGAACTTAAACCAATTTGATGCGGTTAGATTCGATTTATTTACTCAAACCTTCATGGGCAAAAAAAAGGGATGGCCGCCGTCATTGAACATTAACAAAAATTATCTTTAAACGTATTTCACCGATTCAATGTAAAGGTACCATTGAAAACGTAATAAAAAGAGCTACAAATGATATAATCCCTTTCAGACCCGAGATCATTTTTTATAAATTTAGAAAATTTCAAGTCAAAATTCAAAGTTCATATTTTTTTTAGATTTTAGCTTTTTTTTTAAAAATTTTAAATCGCGTTTTTTCAGAAATTTGGGATTTATTTTGTCTTTTGAATTAAAGCTTTAATTTAAGTAAAATTTTAAATTCAAAATCCATTTCTAAAAAACTAAATTTTTTCTGAATTTTTTAATTTTTTGCATTTTTTGTACCTCGAATACTTATTAGTAAAAATAGAGATTTATTAAATTTTTGGGAAAAATGCGAATTTTGTTACGAATTTTTCCCCTTTTTTTAGCCTTTTTTTCCCCAGATTGCATTTTCAATCTTTTTCTCAAAAAATCACTTTTGTCGCATTGGCCATAGGGAAAAAATCAATTTTTTTTAAATTAAATTAAAAAAAAAAAAAAAATGGGTCAATTTAAAAAAAAACTCTAATATACCCGTATCAATTTTTTAAAGTTGACCCTCACGTTTGTGAGGGACAGGGTCTGAAAGGGGCAACAATTTTCCCCCAAATTTTAATATCTTTGGGTTATGTTTGGGTATGAGTTTTTGATATTTTTAACGATTTTTTTTCAGTGCACAATAGGGTGAAAAAAACTATGTATGGGGAATCAATCGATTCGTTTTTGAACCGTGGCTCAATTTTTATGGGATAAATTTCGATTTTTAAACTGAGACCCCTTTTATGGCAAAAAAAACAAGATGGCCGCCGCCAATGAACCTTTTGACTTGTCATTCTGGAAAAACTTGCCTTTTTGGAATATAATTGATAAGCGTAGCGAGCGAAGCGAAGACTCCATTTTACTACACTGGAAAAAAACATCCGGAATGTTTTTCTTTTTTTCTTTTTTTTTCTGTTTGTATTTTTGTGTGTTTGTTAACACGATTCCGGCAAACCGCTACTCCAATTGCAATGAAATTTTCTGGAGGCCTTCGAAATCTCTGAACTTAGAACTGCCACGTTTTTGAGCGCAATCGGAAAATTATTTCTCATGAAAATCACAATTTACGATTTTTTTCAACTTTTAAAACAATTTTTTGACTTATCACACCTACATGCTTTATCCTATTGTAATGATTTTTTCACAGAACCTTAATTTTATGAATTTATATATTCGTGTGAAATTTGAGAGCAATCGAATAATTATTTTGAATAAAAAAATCGCAATTTTTTTTTTTTTTTTTTTTTTTTTAATTTTGATTAATTTAAAAAAAATTAAGTTTATTTTTTATTTATTTTAATTTAATTTTAAAAAAATCTTGAACTTAAGTTTCAATTTTTTTACAGAACAACAGAAAATCCGCAAAACACATGGCAGACTCAATGCACCAATTACGCTCATCCAACAACGCGGGCGGGACTTAAGCGTTTTCTTAGTGTTTCAACTATATTATTTTGCTTTGTTGACTGCCTCGACTACATGATACTAAGCAGAAACAATCTGTTGATACATAAACAGTATTGATTTGCAAGATTTTGATAAATGGCACGGGGAAAAAACGATGGGTAGGACAGCATACGAAAAAACTCGCCTGTGTTACTTTTTTTGTTTAATGTTTTTTGGGTAACTAGCAGTTCCTAAATTTTCTTTGAAGAGATAATTTATAGAAAATATTAATAGTATAGTTTGAGAATATAATATATATATATTATATGTTACCATCTTTAAATAATTAAATTTACTTCTTTTCGGTTTTCCACGTATATGTTTATTTAATCCGTCGTTTCGACTGGATTTCACCAATCTTTGTCAAAAGACAGTAAAGCAACTCAAGTAAAAAAACCCAATATACAAAAACACTTCAAGAGGGAAACGCTTTACTGTCTTTGACAAAGATTGGTAAAAATCCAGTCGAAACGTGGGGATTAAATAAACAATATACGTGGAAAACCAAAAAGAAGTAAATTTAATTATTTAAAGAGGGTTTAACAACATACAAAATAACCACGAAAACCTCAGAAATTCTATAAAAAATTATATTAATAAAAATATATATATAATTATAATATATATATAATATATATAAAATATATATATATATATAATATTTTATAGTATATCGCGACTTAAAATATATGTTTTTTTTATCTTACGGAAAAATAATCACGCACAGTATTAAGAAAATAACTTTTAATCCCAACGTTTTAGAAAAAAAAACTATGTTTCCATTTTCAAGGGAAAGGGTAAAACAAAAATTCAATTAAAACAACAAAAGCATTATAAAAATAAACAAATAGAAAACAAAAAACAAAACACCTTGCAAAAAATAGAAAATTATAAAGATCCAATTGCAGTGAAACCTAAAATCAAATCACTTGGTTTGGCATTGTGAGTGTGAAATTCTTGTGACCATTCTAGCAGGCCTATCGCTGTCTTCATGTCTTGTGTTACCACAGGCGGCTCAGTCTATACTTTTCAAGAGCTGCAGTATGACTTCTAGTCATTCTGCTTGGATTTCCAAATTCTTTGACAAGATGGTTGGGTTCGTCCCGGACCGTCCACGTTGTCTAGAACTGCAGGCAACTCTATCAGCCGCTATACCGTTTCTTTGACTTACCCCTCAATCAAAGCAGGCTTCCACGATTGAGCCAAACGCTTTGCCATCGTCTCGTTTGTAGAAATTTAGTGGGGCGCTTCTCAATTTCCACTGCCTCTCTGACGATTCGAACTGGATAGATGGCTTTTCCCCTGGCAAGAGGCCTCATTCGGTCAAAATCAATGGAATGACCCTCCTTCTTGACATGTTGTGCCAAAGCAGATGGGTTGTTTCCATTGTTGACGGCGAGTTTGTGTTCCGTAGACGCATCGACATATTTCCACCAGTTTGTCCAACATATGTCTGCGAACAGTCTCCACATGGAATCTCGTAGACGCCCCAACCCTCCAAATGAATCTTGTCTTTGTGGCTACCAATCATTTCGCCTAAGGTTCTATCTGTCGAAAAGACCGTCTTGATGTTTCAATAGCCAGTAGTTTGCCAATTCGGTCGGTGGTCCCTCGAACATATGGCAAATATGCAGTGGCTCTTGGTTTGTCTACTGGATCGACTTGAGTTTCTTCTGCTCTGGTTCTCTTTTCCAAGCCTTGTGGAAACAACGGGTTAGGAAAACCCGTTACTGAGCAGTGCCTCACGTAGAATCTTGCCTTCTTCGTCTAAATGTTCTTCGTCAGTTATTCTTCGAGAACGTATAGCCAAAGTAAATGCTATTGATCGAAGTTGCGAAGGATGATGATGTGAAGAAGCCTGCAAATACCTATTGGTATGAGTCGGCTTTCTGTACACAGTGTGGCCCAAACGTCCATCAGGTTCCTTATTATCAAGGCATCAAGGAAAGGCAGTTTTCCGTCTACTTCAACTTCCATGGTGAATTGAATGTCAGATGGATAGAGTTAGGTGGTTAAAAAACTATAAATATATACTTATTGATCCATTCAAGAAGTATTTGCTACACTTAAAATATGTTTTATATTCACCTTTGTTACTAATGATCAATTTTTCAACTCATTTTTTAACTTTATATTGAGAAAAAAAAAATTGTTTGTATTGATTGTATTATATGTATTTGGCTACAGTACTTTAACGAGACAAACAGCATACATGCTTAACAATGGTCACTTTTATCACAATTATTTCTGAAACTTGAAATTAAAAGCGTTAACATAGGTGAGATATGGTAACAAAGGTGAGATTAAGTAACTTAGGTGATTAATATATTTTCCTACTTAACACAGAAGCCTTGAAAATCATCATCAAATGTAAACTCATCTCTTTCAAGTGGTGTGGCACTCCGGCTTCTTGCTCAGTGGAGAAAGGGGCGTGGCCGTCAGTCTGGTCGTACTTCCGTAGTTGTACAGCTGTTAGGCGCCACGTAATTCCTAAAAACTGGTTACCAACTAGTACTAGTATCAACAGTGGAATGATGAAGGACTAATAATGATACTAGAACACAAGATGTAAAGATCGGAAAGATTTATTGTCGGATAAGTGCCGACATTCCGTAGGATGCATAACCACAAATAATAATAACATAAAAAACAATAATACCCAGCAGAGTACACAATTAGCATAACATAATACAAGGTCTGTCTCTCTAATGAGACTAAGGTTCGGCCACCACTGCACTTACCGGAAAATAAGCGTGGGGGTCAGGTTCTAGCCTGACGCGGCTAAGTGCAAGTGGTCTCCGACACCTTCAGCCCTCTTGACCAAATTAACAACATTTATGTCACAGAGTAGAAATATCACAGAAAAATATAGGTAGGGCCTTTATAGGCTTAGGCCTAGACAACCTGGGTCTTCAGGTTAAAACATAGGATATACCTGGGTTACACGTACCCAACATAAGATTGTTCGAGTGAAAATAATAATAATACAATTCTATTACAAGTTACACAAAATCAATAATCGATAAGCGACAAATGCCTTGTAGGCTAGGTACGCATGTCACACTATAAGAGACCGGCTACAAACATGACAAAGGTAATTATGTTTGCTAGGCCTGTGACGTACCATTAAATCAATAGGCCATATGGGCTCTCAGGAATATAGGCCTACTGAAGGTAGGCACAAAAAATATGGTTCAAGCGTTCTTCTAATAGTCAAGTCCTGGACTACTAGGAAAATAAATGCCGGGTGGGACTATATATAAAGCCAAAGCCCTAATCAAAAAGTCCAACGTAAGACTAGCCGACTAGAAATAGGCTAGGCCTACTCTCACGCTACTAGTTAATCTGAAGCCTGAGCTTTATAATCTAGTTTATCAAATTCTAGTTTGGGCCTAAAGGGGTTCTTCAGAAAACTAGTTCATGGGCCAACTGTAGGGCCTAGGCCTAGTGGGGACTGTAGCAAAAGTTCAACAAGGGATACGTCAAAGCTGGTGATGTGGGCTAAAACACCCAGGGACACAAATACCAGGAGTAGGTGTGAAATCCACAGCTTCCATCCTTCGAACCCAGGAACATGTCACGAAATCTTGGTTCTCTTCTCCTACCCTAGCAGGCGTTAGAAGACTAGAATCTTGGGCAAAGTCGCCGTGCGTCTTCCCCTGAGATATCTTACATGGTCCGGAACAAAGGTGAATCCTACTTCCGTGTAAGTTCTGGTCCGTACTACGCCCTAAAGAAATCAAAAGAATATCCCACAACACCATTACGAGCCGTCTAGGGAGTGTGACCATGCCAATGCATGTCCTAGCAAAGTTAGGATAGCAAATCTATATTCAGATAGAAACTTACCCCAACAGGGGACTAGACGTGCAAAACTCCCACATCACCACACGAGGCGTCGAACCAAAGCCTTTCTCGTAGAAAGATGACTGTATTCGATGAGAATCTGGCTGGAAAGAACTTCAGTTCTCAACCGGAACAGCTGAACGCCCCTTTGACATCCCACCGCCGTAGCAGGGCTCACCGCCTACCATCCGCGTCGCGAGACAGGTGTGCCAACCAACACTTTTCCGCGGAATAGGAGCCAAATCAAATGGGTGTACAGAGCAAAAGTCAGATCGGAGCAGTATGCTGTGAGTAGTTCTGGCAAACTACGCGCAACAGTATTAGTGATACCTAGAACCTTAATAGATGCCAGTCTATTAATTTTCTAGGTGTCACACCTTCCCCTTTCTTCCTCTAAAGAAAAGACAGTTTCTTTACTGACTACACCACATGTTTGAGATCAACCTCATGCCAACGACCTGCGGACTTCCCTGTCAAATCCCTAAGTTCCATCATTACTGGGGACACCTTCCGGGTTATGACATAAGGACCCACAAACTTCTTTGCAAGTTTAGCCATAAAGTGTTTACTGGCATCCGACAAGACAAAGTTACGCTTCCAAACATGCTCACCAACACTAAATCTCTCAGGACGGTGACGTAAATTGTATTAATGCTCTTGTCGTTGCTGGGCTTGTTGGACATTGATCTGCACTCTCTCACGGATGTTATCGAGACCCGCCCATCGTTCCTCGATCCCCAAGTTATGTTCATTACCCAACTCGTCAAAGGTTTTCCTGTTGCGCTTCCCTGACAAGCTAAGCTCGCGTCCAAGTTGAAGGTAAGCTGGGGAATACTGAGTACTCTCATGCTTACTCGTACGTAGAACATATTGCACCTGCGGCAGGTAGACATCCCACTTTCGTTGGTTCTCACCTACAAAGATTGCCAGCAAGTTCCCAACCTCTTTATTCGTCCTTTCCACTGGATTAGCCTGGGGGTGGTAGTAAGGGGTAAACTGTACCTCAACTCCATAGGCATCGAGTGCCTGTCGGAACTCCCTACTTCTAATTTGAGGGCCATTATCTACTATTAAAAGCTGCGGAGCCCCGTTATCCATGAAAACAGAATTAATCAAAGGCTGGAGCACATTTTGGCTTGTCGCAGTTCGCATAGGAAAGAGATACGTCCACTTAGTATGGACATCCTGGACAACAAGTATAAAGTGGTTCTGTTTGAGGGAAGGAGGAAGCGGTCCAATCAAGTCCAGAGTTAAAACTTCCCAAGGGTGTGCAGGGAACTGACGAGGGGCCAGCAACCCTGCAGGGCGTCGCTGTTGAACCTTGTTTTGCGCACAAACATGACAAGTACGTACATACTGACATACGTCGGCTTTCATTTTGGGCCAATAATAACCAAGCGCTACCCTCCCCAAAGTTTTAAACATTACCCGGTGACCCGCGTTGAGTTCGTCATGGGACTCGCATATCGCCTCTCGCCGCAGTTCTTTTGGCAGAACTTGTTTCCACACGTTCTCGTTACCAGGTAGCTTGCTGTAATCTGCACAGGATTTATACAGTGAGAGACCCTCTACTCTCCAATCAGGATAAGACTGTGGCTGATCACGAATTTGATCGCACATCTTCAGATACCAAGGATCCTGTATGGGTGTGAAAACTTCCAAGAGATCGATTCTCTCTACCGCTCGGGACAGCGCGTCGGGTACGACATGCGTAGATCCCTTCCGATGTTTAATGGTAAAATCGTACTGCTGCAGCCTCACGGCCCATCTAGCTAGACGGCCAATCGGATCCTTTAGGTTATGCAACCAAAGAAGACTATGGTGGTCAGTGATAACGGTGAACTTGGAGCCCTCCAGATAGGGTCTGAACTTCTCTACGCTCCAGAGCACTGCCAAACATTCCTTTTCTGTGACCGAGAACTTACGCTCGGACTTGGTCAGCGTTCGGCTACAGTAGGCAATGACATGCTCTCCGTCTTCAAGTTCTTGCGAAAGTACACTTCCGATACCGAACTCTGAAGCATCGGTTTGCAAAAGGAAAGGCCTAGAGAAATCTGGAGAAGACAACACTGGAGCACAGGCTAAACTCTTCTTAACCTCACAAAATGACTCTTTGGCAGCTGCTGTCCAATCCCATTTCTTGCCTTTCTTAAGCAATGCGGTGAGAGGGGATACTTTTGTTGAGAACCCTACGATGAACCTCCGGTACCATGAGGCCATACCAAGGAATCTTCTGACTTTCTTGACCTTGCTCGGACGGGGGAAATTCACAATTGACTCCACCTTAGCTGGATCAACATGTAGTCCCTCATTGTCGACGACATAACCTAGATACTGCAATTCTGAACGTACAAACTGACACTTTTCTAGGTTCAAAGAAAGACATGCCTTATTCAAACGCCGAAGCACTTCTTCCAACATAGCCAAATGTTGTTCAAAGGTATCTGTAGCTATGACAATGTCGTCTAGATATACGAAGACATAAGGTTCTAGGTCTGGTCCTAGGACACGATCCATGAGTCTCTGCCAAGTCGCAGGGCTGTTGTGGAGGCCATAAGGCATGCGTCTTAATTGGAATAAACCACGTCCTGGGACTGTAAATGCAGTTTTCTCACGGCTGGCTTCTGCCACGCCAATTTGCCAGAACGCGTTCTTGACATCTAAGGAGGACAGATAGCGGCTATCTCGCAATCGATCGAGAATCGAAGAGACATAAGGCAGAGGGTACGCATCTCTCTTCGTGCAGGCATTCACTTTCCTATAATCTACAACGAAACGGTAGCCACCGGAAGGTTTCTTCACAAGCAGAATTGGCGAACTCCATGGACTCTGTGATGGTTCGACAATTCCATTGGCCAACATATCATTCAATTCGCGGTGAATCTCCTTCTGGACCACCGGAGATACAGGATAGTAGCGTTGTTTCACCGGTTGTGCATCACCTGTGTCAATACGATGCTCAACCAAGGGAGTAACACCACCCGTTTCAGTCTTTAGAGGCAAATGTTCTTTCAGAACTGCTTCCAATCTATGTTCTTGCTCTGCCGTAAGATTCTTCCGCGAATGTAGTACACACAACGCATTAACCGGGACAGGGTTATTTGAAAAGGTCCACGTGCTGGTGCTTATGTCAGGAACCAACTTCATCGCCGACCAAAAGTCTACGCCTAGAATCAAAGCGGTAGTTACTGCCGGAACAATCAATATCGGTAGAACAACTCTGCGATTACCTAAGGTGAGGGAAAAATCGATAACACCTTCCACCTTACAATCGGTTCCGTTGGCCGCCAAGACGCTTACATTTGTCTTGCGTACCGCAAGTCCTAAGTTCCGAATAACATTCCACCCTTCCCCTCCGAGAATAGACCTGGCAGCGCCTGAATCTAAAAGCCCTTTCAACTTACAATCCGCGACTTCAACCTCCCGGTACACCCTACCCTCTTGTTTACTTTAAGCCATCAGGGCCTCGAGCCAACACGGGGTAGGTCGCTCACCTTTCTCCTCAGTAGCCCGTCGTGTTTGCCTGGGACGTGCTTGGCTACGTCTTAGCACGGCCCTAAGGCGTTTCCCACAGTTTTAGAACAAAATGGACATGTCGGGGGTACAATTGGCTACCACAGCCCCAACAAATTTGCGTCGGTTCGGTAGGACACTGCTATGGAGAGACCATTTGTTGCAGTTATAACGGGACCTAGTTTGAGTTGCCCTCAGCGGCTGGCCCCGAGTAGGTCGCTGGAACAGCCACCTTAACCCTCAACCCTAACTTAGATTTCAACAACCAGGAGATCCCTATAGCAGATCTGGCTCTAAAGAAACTTGACGGGGGGGGGACGAACTTATTAGAAAGGCAAGGCTTCTTCATGCGCCGACACAAGTCAGTAGGGGTCCATATCTTCAACTCGTGCAAGCACAACTTCTCCGTAAGAAGCAAGATATTCTTCCGAACACTCTTAAGTTTTCTTTGTTAGATTTGATATTCATCTATTCAGATTCTAGAGTCAGTTAATTTAAGTATTGAATTTTTCCGCAGCTCTGTACACGTGTTTCCGTGTAATTAAAAAGCACTTCGTTTTTTCTCTACTAACTGTGGTCGTCATTGTGTCATATCCTACAATAATCACGATCCAAGGAAATCCTAATATTAATAGTTTGGGCCCAGGAACGTTTCTCTAAAGTTAATTTTGAGTGAGACGAAATGCTCGTGTGTTTGTGTTAAAAAACTTTTACACAAAAAAACGCGAGTGCAGGTGAGTTAGGTCGCATCCAACACGCCAAGAGAAGCGAAAATGGAGTCGATCATGCTACGGAATAGTCCAACCGTCTGTGAATCTCTTCCGCCTTGCAAACTTAAGGGCAGAAAACGGGTTGATTGGAATATCTCATAGAGCTAACTTGGGAGGGGGGTCATAACAACTTACTGACCATTTCTTCAATGAACCACTCAGCAGTCAAAAGGACATGGACAAGGCGCGAGAAGAATCCTGAGCTTATGATAGAACCAATCTCTGCTGAGTAAGACAACTACAAGGCAAAACACGTGGGAAAATCTGTGCAATGTTGAAGACTTGGTGTTCAAGAAGCCTTGTCCTGGATCGTTAATGGACATTAGCTTGATAATTTTTCATCTTAAAGCAATGCAGGTTTTCACGGATGTTTTTGAAAAATTGCGATCCGCCGGGAAAACCCTTTTGTTTGAGGAATCCGGAGCGTACCTAATGCTGCGCAACCTAAAAACATGAGTATAAATGGCTCCCCAACTAATCGAGCGAAGTGTCAAGAAAGAGATGATCTAAAAATCGAGTACGTAACGAGAGAATTAACGAGGGAAGCTCAGAAAGAAGCTGCGGAACTGACGTCATCAGCGCTACGGGCGAGCAGCGGTAGTGGTCCGAACTACCCAAGAACTTCCAACGGTTCGTCGTCTAGAGGGCAGCAGCAACAGCAACCCGAGATGGCAACAAGCAAACAACAGGAACCCAAGATGGAAACCGCCCGAAAACACAGACCTTTTTGTCAAATTTGCAAAAAGCATGGACACAAGACCAACGACTGCTGGCACAGAAAGACTGAAAAAAACCAATAATAATGCTGGAAATAGCAACAGCAATAATGGTAATGCTGGTAAAGTAACAGCAATAAGGGTAGGCCTAATGTTGGCAATAGGGGTTTAAGTCAGGCAATCGGGCCCATCACAAGGGAAACTCAAATTAGCTGCTATGTGCTCGAGTTATTCTGATGAAAGTAAGCCTAGTATAGATTGGTATATAGATTCAGGTTCATGTAATCACATGACTTACAGAAAAGATTTAATGGTAGACTATAAGATGACAGAATCTAATACTTTTGAATGTGCTAGTGAGCAACACTGCACACAGAAGGTGAAGGCAACATTGAGGTTAGGGGAAAGAATGGCCTGACAGGTGTTAGGGCCACCTATTTTCCCAAAAACTGACAGCAAACTTGCTATCTGGGGGAAGGATATGTAGTACAGGATATATTACTCTCTTTGACAGTGACAAATGTGGAGTGTATAGACCAGAAGACATTCAAGTAGTAGGTAAACCCCCCTGCTTGAAGGAAAAGCAATCCATAACACTTATAAGGTGTCAAGGGAAGTAAAACCCTGCCAAAGCTATGAAGGCTACAAGCTCTAACTTAAGTTGTGGCATGAAAGGTTGCTCACATAGGTAATGGAAACCTAAAAAAGCTACAGGTGGTCTAGTAAGTGGGTTAAGTCCATAGCCGGGGAACATTGATTGTGTGATGTTTGTGCCCGGGGCCCAAAGCACACTAGAGCTCCTTTCCAAAGAAGGGCAACAAGAGCCACAGGGGATATTAGACTTAATTCACACAGTGTCTGTGAAATCACAGATGGTCTGTCATGGGAAGGCTACAGGTATTTTGCTACTTTCACTGATGATAAGATAGATTCACTGTAATTGCTCTTTTAAAATAAAAAAATGAAGTCTTAGAAAAGTTCAAACAATACAAAACAATGGTAGAAAATCACTTGGGGAAATCTAAAAAAATAGTCCGCTCAGATAAGGGTAAAGAATATTTGCTCAAAAGATTTGACGAATATCTGAAAGAACTGGGATTGTTCGACAACTGTCTGTTGCGTATAGTCCAGAGCAAAATGGAGTGGCAGAAAGGACAAACAGGACACTCTTAGAAAAAACTAGGCACTGTTAAAAGAATCTGGTTTGGGAAACAAATTCTGGGGAGAAGCACTAAAAAAACAGCTGTGTATCTAAAAAATCTATCCCCAACTGTAGCAGTAAAAAGATATGGTACCGTATGAGGCATGACTGGCACAAAGCCGAATGTAGAACACTTGAAATTTTTGGATGTTTAGGGATATGTTCATGTAAGAAAAGAAGAAAGTAAAAAACTTAAAAATAGGAGTGAGAAGTATGTTTTTGTAGGCTATGATGAGGAAAAGAAGGGATATATTTTGATTGACCCAAAGATCCAAAAGCTAGTATGAAAGTAGAAAGAAGCGTTATCTTAATGAGAAATGTTTTCCTTCTCTGAATGTGGTAACAAACACGAATGAAAACGTTAGAACTACACAAAGTGGCCCCAGAGATAGAGATAAAAGTGCAAAGGGAAAGCAACGTGTTAACTCGGAAAGTAGTAGTAGTACAACTGAGACGCATACGTTCAACTGACAACGAAAATAGATCAGATGATGAAGTAAGTAGTGAAAGTGATGCGGATACTACATGTTCAGAAGGTAGGAAGTCCCGGGGTGATGAAACAAAGGAGATTAAATTTAAGGGTTTAAACCAAAGAGAAAGGAATTGGTGATGAATTTGTCACTAGTTTTCTAGCAGCAGACGATTTAGATGATGAGCCAGAGACTAGAGATCTAGCTCTTGCAAGTACAAAGAAAATTCTTTGGGAGGAAGCAATGAATGCAGAAATTTCATCATTAATGAAAAATAATGTTTGGACACTGTGGATAGGCCCGCCAACAAAAATGTTGTGAAAAGTAAATGGATGTTTAAAGGGAAAAAGAGGGGGAGAATGGAAGAGTAGATAGATATAAGGCACGACTTGTTGCAAAGGGTTTTCCCAGAAATATGGGTATGATTTACATGAAACATTCTCTCCAGTGGTGAGAGCAGAAAGTTTACGAGTATTGTTTCTTTTGCAAATTGTTTAAATCTAAACATGTCACACATTGACATCTGTACAGCTTTTTCTCCATGGGGAACTGGGGGAGGAAGTTTTATGGAACGCCTGAGGGGTGTCCAGGAAAGGGAAAAAAGGGATGTAAACTTTCTAGGGGAATCTATGGGGTAAACAGGCCTCAAGGGGCCCGAATATAAAAATTCCTAATTTCCTTGTTGAGTCTGGTTACACCAGGGCTAAAAGTGATCCATGTGTTTACATTAAAAAAAAGAGAATGGCTTGTACAATATTGTCTGTATTCAATGTTGATGATTTTTGTAATGTCAAATGAAAAAAGATGAAGAAGAGAATTTGAAAAGGAGTTAACAGATAATTTGAATGCAGAGATCTTGGTGAGCTTAATCATTTCTTAGTGTAAATCTTTTAACGAGACAGAAATACTGGAAAAATTAAGTTAAGTCAGGAACACTATGTAAAAAAACTTGTATCTAGGTTTCAAGTAGAGAACCTGTGTACATTCAAGACTCCTATGGAGAGTGGTGTAGACCTTTCGAGAAATGGGGGGTGATAACCTGATGTACCTTATCAAAATTTGATTGGTTCATTAATGTATCTAAGTATTTGGACCAGACCTGACATTACTCAGGCAGTAAACTATTTAAGTCAGTTCAATAATTGTTATGGACAAGAGCACTTGGGACTGTGCTGTTAGAGTGGTTGCGTTATGTGAAAGGTACAAAACCAATGGCATTTAATTTTTAAAACCAAATGATAATGTTGTAAATTTATTGATTGGTTACTGTGTGCCGATTTGGGCAAGGGACAAAGTGGACAGAAAATCATATTCAGGGTAACTTGTTTCTATTAGGGGTGGACCCATTTTTTGGCGGTCCAAGAAGCAGTCCCTTTGTTGCTCAATCATCGGCCGAGGCGGAATATGTTTCACTATCACAAGCTTCGAATGAGGCAGTTTACCTAAGAAAAACTAATCATGCAGCTTTTATCAATTTAAAGGATTTTTTGTGTACAAATAAATTGTGACAATCAATCTGCTATATTTTCTAGCAAAAAATGGGTGCATTTTCCAAACTAGAACTAAGCAATTGACATTCTTGTCATGTTATTAGAGATCTAGTCATAAGAAGTTTATCAGTGTGAAACATCTGCGATCAGGGCCTAATGATAGCAGATATCCTTACAAAGCCTTGGCAGGACCTAAGTTCTTGCAGTTCACCTCATTAAAAGAAAGTCGAATAGTTTTCATATCAAGGGGTGTGTTTAAAATTTGATATTCAAACTATTCAGATTTCTAGAGTTCAGTATAATTTTAAGTATTTGAATTTTTTTCCCGCACTGCTCTGTACCACGTGATTTCCGTGTAATTTAATAAAGCTCACTTCCCCGGGTTATTTTCTCTACTCAACTGTGGTCGTCATTCGTGTCATATCCTAAAATTTAATCACGATCCAAGGAACAATCCTAATATTTAATATCTTCATCGGTGAGCTGGTACGACAGTCGACTAAACAGGTTATCCATGATAGATAGAAATAAACCCACTCGTTCACTCTCTCCCTGGGTCCTGGCTCGTATCTCCGAAGCAAGCTATCGTCATAATCACTCGGTTGAAACTCTTCCTCATTTCTGCAACGAGTTCTTCCAGGAATCAATGCGCCTACGTATCGATCAAAACCAAATACAGGCCTGGCCTTGAACAAGTCTATGGATTCACCCCAAAGGGAGGGACGTTTAGGAAACGTTCCGAGCAACACATAATTCCTCAACACGTTCCAAAAAGCCCCCAGGTTTATGTCTGTCTCATTGCCGGTAAATTTTATGTCCCATTTTACCACCGGAACAAAAGTCTTCATTGACGTCGCTCGACTACTCGGCAACAGCGGGGACAGCCAACGGCGGAATCGTACAAATGGCTTCGTCAAGAGTATTGAACCTAGTTCTAACTGCAACTTACGAGCTCGTGCAGCCTCAAGTCGTTCCCTGGTTGCGTCGGTGACAGTCACCAACCCAATCCCTATCTTCCCTTTGAAAATTTTCAACGAATGCTGCGGTTCTGAGCGGCATCACCCTCATAGTCCGAGACTAAAGTCGCCAAATCGGTGATCTTGGCTTCGATAGCCGCAATCTCAGCTTCAATGTCCGCCATCCTATAATATTCTGAAAATTTCTAATTAAACAAATACCAAAGTGTACTCCGAAAACTACAGCAAAAAACAATTCACGACAACAAGGCCCAAAACTTTGGGGCGCCACTGTGTTACTCCGTCTTCTTGCTCAGTGGAGAAAGGGCGTGGCCGTCTGTCTGGTCGTACTTCCGTAGTTGTACAGCTGTTTAGGCGCCACGTAATTCCTAAAAAATGGTCACCAACTAGTACTAGTATCAACAGGGGAATGACGAAGGACTAATAAGATACTAGAACACAAGATGTAAAGATCGGAAAGATTTATTGTCGGATAAGTGCCGACGTTCCGTAGGATGCATAACCACAAATAAAAAAAACAAAAAAAAACAATAATACCCAGCAGAGTACACAATTAGCATAACATAATACAAGGTCTGTCTCTCTAATGAACTAAGGTTCGGCCACCACTGCACTTACCGAAAATAAGCGTGGGGTCAGGTTCTAGCCTGACGCGGCTAAGTGCAAGTGGTCTCCGACACCTTCAGCCCTCTTGACCAAATTAAAAACATTTATGTCACAGAGTAGAAATATCACAGTGAAATATAGGTAGGGCCTTTATAGGCTTAGGCCTAGACAACCCTGGGTCTTCAGGTTAAAAACATAGGATATACCTGGGTTTACACGTACCCAACATAAGATTGTCCGAGTGAAAATAATAATATAATTCTATTACAATTTACACAAAATCAATAATCGATAAGCGACAAATGCCTTGTAGCTAGGTACGCATGTCACACATAAGAGACCGGCTACAAACATGACAAAGGTAATTATGTTTGTTAGGCCTGGACGTACCATTAAATCAATAGGCCATATGGGCCCTCAGGAATATAGGCTACTGAAGGTAGGCACAAAAAATATGGTTCAAACGTCTTCTAATAGTCAAATCCTGGACTAAATAGGAAAAAATAAATGCCAAGTGGGACTATATATAAAGCCAAAGCCCTAAACAAAAAGTCCAACGTAAGACTAGGCGACTAGAAATAGGCTAGGCCTACTCTCAAGCTACTAGTAAATCTGAAGCCTGGCTTTATAATCTAGTTTATCAAATTCTAGTTTGGGCCTAAAGGGTTCTTTCAGAAAATAGTTCATGGGCCAATGTAGGGCCTAGGCCTAGTGGGGACTGTAGCAAAAGTTCAACAAGGGAAAAAGTCAAAGTGGTTTATGTGGGGTAAAACACCCAGGGACACAAATACCATGAGTAGGTGTGAAATCCACAGCTTCCATCCTTCGAACCCAGGAACATGTCACGAAATCTTGATTCTCTTCTCCTACCCTAGAGGCGTTTGAGACTAAAATCTTGGGCAAAGTCGCCGTGCGTCTTTCCCCCGAGATATCCAAAATGGTCCGGAACAAAGGTGAATCCTACTTCCGTGTTAAATTCTGGTCCGTACTACGACCTAAAGAAATCAAAAGAATATCCCACAACACCATTACGAGCCGTCTAGGAGTGTGGGCCATGCCAATGCATGTCCTAGCAAAGGTAGGATAGCAAAGCTATATTCAGATTAAAAAATTACCCCAACAGGGGACTAGACGTGCAAACTCCCCCATCACCACACAGGCCCTCGAACCAAAGCCTTTCTCGTAGAAAGATGACGTATTCGATGAGAATCTGGCTGGAAAGAACTTCAGTTTCAAAACCCGGGAAAAGCTGAACGCCCCTTTGACATCCCACCGCCGTAGCAGGGCTCACCGCCTACCATCTGCGTCCGAGACAGGTGTGCCAACCAACACTTTCCCCCGGAATAGGAGCCAATTCAAATGGGTGTACAGAGCAAAAGTCAGATCGGAGCAGTATGCTGTGAGTAGTTCTGGCAAAACTACGCGCAACAGTATATATTAGAAGATTATCACCGAGCTCGGATTTTTTTGTTTATTTTTCGCACAACAGGCTACAAATTCAGAATATGTTCTCAACACTATGGGCACATCTCCAGTATAAAGTAGGCCAAATTAGTTCACCGGGAAGTTGGTCAAAAAAAAAAGACTAAAAGCAAACTTTTGAAAAAACCTAAAACCACTTAAATATCGTATCTTTGGCATTTTATGGGTTAGAGTCTTGAAATTTGGGCCTTAAAAGTGTAAATTAACAACGTCTATTAGAATTTGCAAACAAAAAATCAAAATATTGTATTTTAAAGTCGCAAATTAGTAAAAAGTTTTCAAAATACAGTAAAAAATATTTACCGGCATTTAGTTTTAAATTTTTAAAGCATTTATTGTTGAAAAACCAAAAAAATTTGCATTTCTATTTAGTCTGATTCTTTGGCTAAAAAAATTTCGCTGGTCGAACTCTGGAACGTGAACTTCATAGCACGTTTTATTATTCCCCGAGGGTTTGGTGCAGCTTTCGCGGCGCTAACCAGGGATAAGAAAGTGTTATTTTCGGGGGGACCGATATGGTAAAAAGTGGCATTAAATCGGAAATGGTTTACTTTAAGTCAATGCGGTTAGTGTAGAAATATTTAGGAAGGCTTACTATTGAAGTATATTATTTTTCATTTTAGAAAAACGGCACATATACCTTTATTATGGTATTGCCGGTAATTGATAAGAAAATGTGATCTTCCAATGTTTAACGGAATGGTTCTTGAAACTATCAAATCACTGAGACCACGATATTATAGCTATCGAAATACCAAATACCCGTTATAAAGGTATAGGGTCTTCTCCATGTTTCTCAAACCAAAGCATCTGGG
>JAMZAV010009411.1:0-64066 GCA_024449915.1 Sweltsa coloradensis | reverse complement strand
CCTGTTCGTTTTAAATTTCCAAATATCTTTAATTTAGCGTTCTCACCTTCAATTCTAATATGTCATGTATTGAGACATCGAAAGAATCAATAAAAGTTTGTAATCTTGTAAGGGCTGCTTTGCAAGATGTTCTTTTTTTTAAGAGTAATTTCTTTTTATCTGCCTCCATAATGAGTGATAAGTTCTAGTTATATTTGGAAGGAATGCTTACCAAATTGAAGTGAAGAATGTCTATTTGACTCAGGTAATGCCTGGCGTCGAATCCTAGACTTCTAAACGAACCAGCAAAGCTCAAATCTGATGCGGCCCGGAGGACCAAAATTATGTGCACGAATGGCCATAACGTGTCTCTGGTAAGACTGTATAAATCATAGGCACCGTAGATGTTGCTGTTGCTAGTTATACATAATAAATAAACTTCTAAAACACTTTAAAGAATGTGAATTGAAATATTTATTAAGAGAGAAATTACTAGAGGCCATAGGCCTGCGAAAATTGGAAACAAAGTCAACAATGTAAATAAGAACAAAAATGATTTGTCAATAAAGTACACTGCCAGTTGGAAGCAATAACAAATTAAATAAATATAAAGAAAGACTAAACATGATTCGTTTACCAGCAATTGAAGTTTGATTACATTGATGATTATAATTGAAGAACACATGACTCGCTCATTCGTCTAACAACGACTTTGGCGTTTTCCTAGTCTAGTTGGCTTAGGTGCCCTCATACCCGAAATGTGGGAGACCTTGGTTCAATCCCCTGGTCGGGAAAGATTTTGTAATTTCTAGATTGTATTTAAAAAAATATTAAACACGTTTTGAAATGCACATAACGCAGTGTAGTCTATTATCTCGGCTCTGGCACCCGTCGTTGGAGGATGTCTCCTTCAATACGATTATATACGACGATTACGATTGTTTAATTTGTATTTTACTCATTATTATTGATGCATTATTTTTGCGATCACTTCAATATAAATTAAAAGTAGGCCTATGTAATTTTTTTTTAACTTTACTAAACTAAATGAAATCTAATTTTCTGTAGTGGTATAAAGTTGAATTAAACTCTAAACTTGGGCTTATGTAAGTGGGTGTCCCTGGTTCTAGTCTAGCTGGGTGCAGGAAAATGCCGGAAATACAGGGGAAGAATAAACTTGATGATTCATATTTTGTGGCCTGAGTTTGAGGTATTCTCTGGGTGTCAATAGATTCTATTAATGAACCATGAAAAACCGTTGAACTTTGTAAAAGCGATTCATATTTGTAATATTCTGTCTAAAATAATAAATAAATGAATAAATGGCAAATCACTTTTTACTCATCTCTGGCATTACAAATTATTATGGTATGGAAATGATTAAGTTACTGCAAAAAATATATTTTGCCCTGGATTTGATTATCGTATACATTTGATTATTGAAGGAAGCATCCAAATAATATTTTAGTTCTTATTTGCTTGGACATAACATCAAATTTCAAAATCATTAATTAATTGTCAACTGAAGCCAGTAAGGCAGGTGGCAAATTATTAATTTCTCAGCCGTATTTTTGTATTGTTTACCCTATTTTTGTTTAAATAATTTCGTTCTTTTGTTATTGTTGGTGTGACACGTACGTACTCTAGAATAACGAATAAAGATGGATTTATCGAATGTATTGTCATTATTTACTTTCATGACAATTACTACGATAGCTGTAGGCTATAGTTGTAGTCAAAATAGTATATTACCATGATTTAACAACATTTCAGTTGAAATATGTGACAGTGTTGGCTAGAGCGCTAAGCGCTCGACTCTGATTCGGGAGGTCCAGGGTTCAAATCCCGTCGAGACCGGAAATCCTGACTGAAGGTTTTTTCCGAGGTTTTCCTCAGTCGGTAATGTTAATGGAAGGGATTGAGTCATCTAAAACAGCCCTCGGACATCCCTTCACAATTTCCTATCCGCAACATACCTAGGAAGAGGGGCATGAACTGCACCTTGGGCAGGCTTCCTACAAAAATTATTATTATTATATATATATTAAATTGTAAGTCATGTGAGAATTCTCTCTCTCTCTCTCTCTCTCTCTCTCTCTCTCTCTCTCTCTCTGACAAAGTCAACCTTTGTTGTATAAAATAAGCATATCAACCAATTTAAAGTCAATGTTTGTAACTTTTAATTATTTGATATTTGCGCACCGCCACTACCGCCACTTAGTCATCATGACTAATCAAATAATTCAATATTAATTATAATTATAATATGGAGTACTACTAGGGGATCAAGTTATTTGTGCAGCTTGCAATGAAACCTCTTCCAAGGTCAGGGAAGCTGGACGTGGTAAACACATAAAAAATATGTTTTGCTGTTGCTAATCTTCATTGTCAGTGACTGACAGGGGAGACATAATCTGGCATTCTTGTGCTATTCAAGCGTGAACACGCGCCTGCAGACTGTCGTGGATTAGACGCAGTGCGGTGCTAGGACATGATTTGTATCTGTTCTTCGAAATGATTGTAAGAAGCCTAAGTGGATCTCCCAGACATCTAGAGTCTAGACTCTAGAGTAGGCCTCCCTGTCAATTAAGCGTTAAAACTGACCATAAGAGCAAATTTCATCTATGTAAATTAAGTTTTAGAACCCTTGAGACGATATGGTCCTACCCTCTTATTATTAATGTGTATTTTTAAGTGTCCTTCAGACACAGGTCTATTTTATAGGTTACTCTCAATCTTGCACTTTAGAATTTTAAGTAATTTTAGTTACATAATACAGAACTGCAGGCGAGGCTTGGACAGATTTATCTCAGTTTTCAAGTAAACTCAAAACCTAAAGGTCGCCAAAGGGCAGGCTAGGTCTGGACGGACTGATGTCTTCCAAGCCAAGTTTCAGTTCTCACACCGTCTTAAGGGTGTTTTTTATTTAGTTCCTTTCATAACGTGCAGGCTTGATCTGGACTTTGTCTGGTCAATGTAGATATTATTAAGTGTTTAATTATTTGAGCATTTAAGGGAGGTCGGAGAGAGGCTCTGGCGTATAGGTAAATTAATACAACATATGAAACAAATTTAGTTCGTTTCTAGGTCACGTAGGTAACCAAGGCACCTATCCCTTTTCTCTCACAGGAATAATAATAAATCACATTCCGTAGGACATGTGATCAGTCCGTTCCTTGTGGCGGATTTACAATGCCCAAAGTTTTGCGGTTTGCCAGAGCGCCCTGCTAAGTCTGCGACACGCGTAGCGCGCCCCTGCAGCTCGTTGTGGCCGCAACACTTTATACATCAGCGTTTGACAAGCAGTAGGCCTATGCTGGTCAGGCGCGAAATCACAGAGTGGAATAATGTTTTCAGATTGAGTAATAACTCGACAAAGATGTCCAGATGAACGCATGTCCAGATGGATGCATGTCCAGATGGATGCATGTCCAGATGAACGCATGTCCAGATGGATTCATGTCCAGATGAATGCATGTCCAGATGGACGCATGTCCAGTTGAAGCATGTCCAGTTGGCGTCTGTCCAGTTGGATCAGTGTCCAGTTGGATGTCAGCCCACTGGAATAGCGAACTGCCTGCACCGAACATTGCACCAAGGGAAGAGATCGCTCCAGGTGGTACATGTCCCTTCGCGGTTTGGCGGACATTAAACCGATTAAGAACTGGAGTTGTTCCAAATGATTGGAAAGTAGCTAACGTTGTGCCTGTGTACAAATCAAAGAATAGGTCAGATGTATCTAACTACAGGCCAATTTCACTTACCAGTACGGTTTGCAAGGTGATGGAGCGTCTAGTTACTTCAGCCATTTATACGCACTTAGAAGTGAACAGTTTGATACCGCCTAACCAGCATGGATTTTTACCTCGTCGATCATGCACAACTATGCTGACAAAGGCTATTGATGACTGGCAGCATACGCTTGACCAAGGAAAAACAAGGCAAATTGACTGCATAGCGTTGGACTGGAGTAAGGCGTTTGACAGTGTGCCACACGAGAGACTTCTACATAAGCCACATAATTATGGAATTCAAGTGAACTTCTTAATTGGATTAAATCATTTTTGAAGGGCAGATCTCAGCGTGTAGTGCATGATGGAGCCTCATCATCATTAATTGACGTTACTTCTGGAGTTCCGCAGGGATCGGTACTTGGTCCTTTGTTTTTTACAATCTTTATGATAGACCTACCTGATGTTGTAACGTCAAGTATTCTACAATATGCTGACGATACAACTCTGTACATAAACATATCTACTTCAGAAGACGCAAAGGCTCTACAAAATGACCTAAACAATATCCAAGTTTGGTGTCAAAACAACCAAATGTCAATTAATGTTAGCAAGTCACAGTTACTTCGAATCACGAGATCAAGAACCGGACACATAAACATCGTGTATAGCATAAATGGAGATATAATACCGTGTTGCCAAAAAGTCAAACTACTTGGAATAATTGTTACTTGTGATCTGCGGTGGAATCTACATTGTGAGTATGTGCGTAACAGAGCATCTAAAACTTTAGGATTTGTGTCGCGCTCTCTAAAGGGTGGCAAGCCAAGAACCCTTCGCACCGCATACTTAGCGCTGGTTAGGCCAATTATCACTCATGGCCTACCAGCGTGGCATCCAACAACAAAGGACAACATGAGCAAGTTGGAAAGAATTCAAAATCGTGCCACCAGACATATTATGGGTTACAAAGAACCAAGTGCCTCTACACGTCGTGGTCAATGTCGCCTTTCCACCATTGAACAACTCATGAAGCAAGTGGACGTTTTGTTCTTCAAAAAGATGTTGACTGGCTGTGTAGACCTTGACCCATTCCATCGGGTGTCTTGGAATCTTCGCGATTCAAGACGTAACCAGGCCCAGTCCATCACGCCACCATTTGCCCGAACCAGCGCGTACATAAGTGGGTTCTACTGCCGATCTGCCAAAATTTGGAACTACTCCCTGTTCGAAGAAACACAAGGTCTTGCCATGTCTGCTTTTAAGAGAGTTGTTAAGTCTTCTACATTATGATTGCTTTTTTGATATTATGAATTCATTGAATTGTTATTGTTTTGTTAATTTGTCTCTTCTATGTTTGTCTCTTTTATCTCTATGTTCTATGTTTTATAAGTTCTTGTTTATTATCACAGTTTGTTGTGTAGAGGCTGGCAGACACCTTGTGCTTGGGGCATACTGCCCTTTTCTGCCAACCTTCCTACTAAGCCTATTAGTGGAAAATAAATAATAATAATAATAATAAGCGGGACCGTCATGCATAAGTGGGGCCTTCTACCAGCTGACCAAGAGCCCATGTGTGAGTGCAGACAGGTACAGGATCCGAGTCACCTCCTGGTTTGCCCCGCCTCGACGAGCCATGTACCCTGCGCGATCACCCTGCGCAATATCTTGGAAGCAAATGCGAAAGGAATGGCTGTTGCATTTTTTTTTGAAATATTGTGTTTAACCGGACACGGAAAGTAAGTAAGTAACGTCTGAGCAAACAACCAGCGTGTTAGTAGAATGCTCTGGTGGTCAAATATAGAACTTTGTCTTGCTGGGGTCAGGTATGACCCGGGTAACCTGGACAGTAATAAATCACAAAAATACACACAAAAACACTCAAAAACACTAAAATTGTCTCAACGTTTCTGTTTTCTTATAATTTATCATTTGAGTTGACGTTGACCTTGTTTGTGCCTAGGGTCATGACACAACAGCGGCCGGCATCACCTACACCATCTGGCTGCTGTCCTGGCACCCAGAGATACAGGTTAGTGAGACTGTTTCATATGGTTTTACAGGTAGAAACCATAATCTATTTGAAAGTTATAAAAGTTCTCTAGTAGGAATTATACAAAACTTATTGTTGATTGAGGAGCTCTTTGCACAAAAACTAGTGTCACCGATACACTGACCCATTTTATATTCATTTATCCTCACAGAAATTGATGAAATAGTTTGGAAATATACAAACTAAGCAAATTTTAACTATAAATAAAGCAGTTTTAATTTATTTGGTTTAAATGCTCCGCAAACGTTATATGAGACACTCTATAAGAAAGGTGGTGTGGAGAGGATGGATCCAAGCCGGAGAGATTCAGCCACCTATATGGGATGCAAGATTGGTAGGAAGAAGGGTTTCTCTCGTCGAGATCATCGTCGTCGTTGTCGGGGCGGTCGTCAAAGGGTTAGACAAGGAACTGCCAGACGACGCTTGTTATTTTTTAGAGTAAAATGCACCCGTACCTACTAGCTTGTATTGTGAGATGACATTACCTCGTTTTTCGCCTTGTACAATCGACAGAGTAATGAACCCTGGACCAAATTCTACACCATACCCAGAAGAGAGAGAAATAAATCCAAACCAAGTGTTGAATAATACATGCATTTCTGTGTCCAGGAGGCTGTATTTCAGGAGCTGGATCAAGTATGGCCGGACTGTCACGAGACTCTCACTTACCAGAAGATACAGGAACTCAAACTCCTAGAGCGAGTTATCAAGGAGACCCTAAGGCTCTACCCCAGCGTGCCGTTCTTTGGCAGGGAGCTATCAGAGGACAAAGTGTTGAGTGGTCAGTACTTAATATCACAGGTTACAGAAGAAAAGATTATCACATAGTAATTTAATTTTTTTGAATGAATGTATAGCAAAAATGTTTAGCCTATATTATTATCTATGTTCTTCGAGAAAAGTAGAACATATTATATGGTTTTGAAGAAGAAGAATGTTTCTGCAATCGGCTACCGAAGCATATTTTATAAATATGATTTCTGTGTTTTTTTAGTATAATCCCGCTTTTAAAAACTTTGGTACTAAATGTAAGCGAAATTATCGTAACAGTTTGCCTTGACTGGTCAAGGTTCGCTGTTTGCGATTCGACTGGGTTTTGTTTACGTGGAAAATCTCGAGGGCCAAATATTAACGTATTAACCAACATTAACCTCAGGTCGTCTTGAGATACATTCAAGACCATTTTGCAATTGCCCTTTCTTTTGCCATTTGTCAAAATTGTCATATATTCATGATATTGTAAAATATTTTTGCAAATATTTCTGTGTAACAACTTAACAAAATTCATAACATGGTTGGTTGTTTTTGGACTTTTTTTGTCAGATTCGTTAAAATTAAATTACTACTTACTTTTTTTATTTCATGTGAAAGTAATAATGTAGTAATCTTTGTAAAGCATTGTTTTCTCACAGGTGGACTTACGGCACCTAAAGGAGCGAATGTTACGATCATGGCGTTCTCAGTTCACAAGGACCCAGAAATCTACCCTGATCCAGAGAAGTTTGACCCTGACAGGTTCTTGCCTGGGAATGCTCAGGGTCGCCACCCCTATGCTTACATCCCCTTCAGTGCGGGGCCGAGGAACTGCATAGGTGAGTGTGCACTGTAATAACCCATTGAAAGTCGAATATGGCAGGATCATATTTGGAACAGGTTGGTAATCGAAAGTCGTGAGGATTGTTAATTTATGACAAAATTGACACCATTGCAAAAAAAATTACTTTTAAATACAATAATATTTTTCTTTCTTTAGTTTTAAATTGTTGATTGAATTCAGATTTTTTTAAATTATTGGATGAGCGAAGCGAAGACTTCAATTTGACTTTGTGTTTTTTTGTTTGTTTTTTACTTACGTTACCCCAAGAAAAATAGCTCGGGTGATTTGTTTTTGTTAGTTTTTTTGTCTGTTTGTTCGCTCTCTACCGGCAAACGGCACATGCGATCTTGATGAAAATTAGAGGGGACCTTCGAAATCTGTAAACTTAGAGCTGTATTGTTTTTGGGTACAATCGAAGAAAATATTTCTCTTAAATATCGTACTTTACGTTTTTTTTTTCGACTTTTAGTGCCATATTTTCGTGTTATTTGGCAAATGGCTACACCGATATTTATGAAACTGCATAGGAACGTTAAAAGTCACTGCTATCATATATGTTATGATTAAAGAGACATTTGAAAACATATTTCTTATAGAAATCGTACTTTTACGATTTTTTCTCCGGTTTTTAATACGATATTTTCGTGATATTTGTGCCGATTTTGACCAAACGGGTGGGGCTACAACGTTCATATTTTACATTGACATAAAGATTATGGTGATGTAGTGCCTCTTGAAAGAAAACAGTTGAAACAGTTGGTCAAAATTCATAGAAATAAAGGTTTTAATATAAGCCTTTTACAGGTGTATAATGAACAAGTAATATCAAGTAACAAAATAAAAAGTAAGGAGATTCCACATAAATACGTAATTATTGGACAGAAATATTCCTAAAAAAGCTCATCCATCAACGCGACTTGAAAAAGCGTTCGCGAAGCGGCCTAGTTATAAAATAAGCACAATGAATGAGTAGGTTCTGTTGGGGCAAGAGATGCATGGGTGATACATGAAGATGAAAATGAAACTCTGGAGTGAATGGAGGACCATGTTAAAGATAACAAATGAGTGGACTGTAAATGAAGGCCCTGGTTCAGCGATCCACGGACGCAATAACACACACTTTGAATGGCAAATCACAAAAAAAAAACACTGTATTTATTAATAACTTATCGATAGTTAACAGAGAATAACACTAGACCTTACGAATCGCCGATGCAGTAATTAATTTCAGTCTGATGATAAACATTGTTGAAAACAAAGAAATATAGCGCCCTTTTCAACCCCAAAGAAATTGATACAAAAATATTAGGAGGCGGTGAGCAAAAAAAATGAATTTAAAGGACAAAATAGACAGGAGGGCTGTGAAAACAAGGCAGGCAAGTTTTGAAAAAAAAAACATCGGGGGGGGCCAAAAAAAATGAATATTTTTTAAAAAAGGAAACATGAAACATTTTAATTTGGGAAAGGGGGCACAATTTCACTTTTGGGCGTTTGTAAGTCCTCGAGAATTTGTTGTGCCCCCTCGAACCTTCCATCGTCGCCATGATGAGAGGGGTGTTTACAGCAAGCTGCCATGGAGAGGAAAAAGGTTTGTTTTCCTTCACCAGGACCACGTCCCTTCTAGAAGATTTGGACTACAATAACCCATTTGTCTTTTTTGAAAAGAGTGTAAAATCATTTGACTTTTCCCCCCGATAAGCGCATGGAGGTTGAAGTTGCTTAAATCTATAAAACGTATGAATGAGTTGTCAGAAAATTTGGGTTTTGGTATAGCGGTGATTGCCTCGCCGATTAGAAAATACCTGGACAAGATAAGATATATCATTAGGTCATTGTTAAGGGCAAAAAGTGGGCGTGAGTTTAAGCAAGCTTAAAATCTGTGAAAAGTAAGTTACCTTTTTGTTCAAAGGGAGAGAGTTTTTTTCAATTCCCCTTGGATGGTATTTCAAGGTTTAACGGCAGTCCAAAAAACCTCCAAATGTGGAGAACGAGGGGGGTTGAAAAAACCAGTTAAAATTTATCGACAGAATATTTTTTTTCAGATATTTTATGGAACTTCGATTTAACAACTTGTAGGTCAACAAGCTGGTGTTTGGCACCAACAAAGTTTGATCCGTTGTCGTAAAAATTTGAACATTTACCTCGCCGTGATGTGAATCTTTTTTAAAGAGAAATAAAATGCCTGGTAGTCATATCCTGACTAATTTAAATGGGGGACGCCTTTGAGCTAGACCACAAAAATAGGAGTATCCCTTAAATTTAATTTTGTACGGTGATCCTTTTTTTACAAAAAAAAGGGCCCTGCTTTATCGATCCGGGTTTTTTAGAAGGGGCGAGCGGTTTATTCTAGGAGCGGGGAAGTTCCCCCATAGTTGCGCGTTACGAGTCTTAAATTTTTAGCACGGCAAACATGATGCAAGTCGATCTCAGGATAGTCTTATGGAGGAAACCAGTAATGTTGTCGAAGTGATGCGTCAACATTTGTGCTGAAGCATGTAACTTTTAAAGGTTTATTCATAATAGCATTTTAGTGAGATGATTGGGGTGGCATTAGATTGATGTTTTGACTAAATGGCAGTAATGATTTTGGGAGTCTACTCTACTTTTAAGATCCCTTTCACATCCAAAAATGTAAGGTTTTTTGATGTTGCTTTTGTTATGAATTTCCTTTGATGTAACAAAGTTTGGATGTGTGACGCATAATTTCACTTTGCGTTTTTTGAGCTATTTTAAGTGATTTGAGCTCTGCGGCAGATAGTCGGAAATTTTCTCTCCGCGAGGGTTTGCGAGCGTTGTAGCAAAAAGAAGACAGGGCCTTTTACACGTTGTAGTTTGATAGTTTGAGAATTTGCAGAAAATGCCATTTTCTTGTTTGGTGGCAGTGAGTGTGGTAACAGTACCTTTTTTGTTCCGGATGTCTTCATTAAAATTTGATTGCATTTTGGGAAAGGGGACAATAAGAATCTGTGAAAACCATTTGGGGACCGTGCCCCCCATAAGTCAAAGGGGGCAAGAGTTTCTGCAGAAGGCTCTTGATAAAGGTCTGTGGATTTTGTGCTGTCGATTTTTTGCCTTTTTGCATTTGCAGTGAGTTCTTGGATTTCTGTGACTTTTTTTGCAAAATTTTTTTCCATTGTGTGGATGACCCTTGATCCATGCAAGAACTTTGTAGGTCTGTCCAGAGAAAACTAGAACAATGAAAAGACGAGAGACCCCACTGTTTTTTTGAACAATTTGGCGAGTAGAAGTGCACCGCTAATTCCAAGTGTGGAATCGAAATTTTTTTCAAAGGTACGACCTTTGACTTAGAGCAAAATAAATGGTTTTACTTTTACTTCGTGTTTGTGGATCGGAGAATATGCAACTCCGAAAAACCCTTCGGAAGCATCGGGAATCCGTGAAGTTGAATGTCGAAATGATTCCTGTGATATGCATTAAGATCAACAGGGGTAGTTTTTGTAGTTTTTAATTAGAAACACACAAGTGTGAGTGAGTACATGGTATCTAGACATCGACCCTTTAGCCCAAACCCGGACGTCACCAGACGTCTGAGAATGCTAAGCGTAATATCAAAGGCTGTTATCTAATCTCCCTTTTTTGGATAATAACATAAATTTTACTAAATAAATTAATTATAACAAAGCTAAGGAAAAAACTAAAACACTGTATGTATCCCTAATTATTATACATGAATAACATAAAAAACAAAGAGCCAAGTCCAAATTTTTTTTGGGCATTTTTCACTCTTCCACTTTTCGTGGGTAGATCTGAGGACGGGGCTTTTTCGTGAAGGGTCTTCACCCCACGGGGGGTTGCACGATTGTTTCCGGTTTTTCATCAAGTTTTGGCCTGTCCATTAAATGGGAACTTTTCCCCTTATTTCCCGGGGGTATTGCTCCATGGAAGTAGATGGGACGATTCCTCCGGGTGTTCCTTTGGGGGTTTCAATTTTGTACGAACGCGGCCATGGTTGATCAAGTACTTCTCCGTACCCCTTCATATCTGTCACCCCGACTGGATCCCTACAGGAGGGGCTTCAACTCTAATGTGCGATGTCGCCTGTGTAGTTTTGTTTCTGCTTGGTTTCTAACCAAACCCTTTTTCCCCCGAAAAAGTTTTCTAGTTTTCTGTTTGGGAGGAGATTTTTGAAGCTGTGGGTAGGGTTTTTCTAAGCTTGCGGCCCATAGCAAATCCCTGGACTGTATCCCTTTCAAATGGAGGCTACGGGACGACAAAAGTCCCCAATAGGGTCGCAGGACTTTTTCAAAAGCTCTTGACATTTTTTCCTCGCTCTGCCTCACCATTTGAGCGGGGTATCTAGGACTACTTGTCACGTGCTTAAACAAACTGATTAGCGAAATGGAAAAGACCCAGATTTAAATTTTGGGCCGTTGTCCGATACGATTCTTCTGGGAAAGCCGAATCTGGCAAGGTTTACTTGATCTTTGATGACATATTTGCTAGTAGTGAAGGGAAGAAAACACTTTAGGAAACCCCGAGTAATAATCGACAATTAAAAGGGATGTTTATCCTTTTAAAAAGAAGAGACCCCTGGGCACCCCTTTGCACCTGTAGGGGAGTGCGGATGGCTTCATCGGTTCACAAGGATTTTGTTCTTTTTTCAAACAGGACTGGACATTTGGAAAACCATGCTTTAATGTGTTGTCCAACGAAGGCCACCATACAGAGCTACGGCAGCCTCTGCATTATTTATTCAAGAGTCCTTTAGGATTTCAAAACCCCTTTCTATACTACTGAATGATGAGTCGGTTCTTTCATAATAGGTCATTTGAATCGTCAGGTTTTCTCTTTCCTGAAAAGGGGGTAACAGTGTGGTTAAAATTGCTTTGGGTTTGGCCAGCCCTTTTGATGTATTTTTCCCGACCAACTTGCGGGGGTCGTCTGCCTCCTTACTTGCTTTTTTTCACTCAAACGCTTTTCAGTGGCCGGAATCATGTACAACATGTCCCACAAAGGCTTCTATCTCCTTCTGGAACGACTCCTTTACCGAACTGACACTTACAGGGTTCTCTGGAAAGTGTCAGCTGTATACAATCCTTTCCGGTACATGAGATACAGTGAAAAAAAAATTCATGAGCCCAGCCTCTTCGAGAATCCTTGGTGACAACTCTTTCAATGACTCTTGCCCATGATCGGGGCCCCAAAGGGGAGGTGACAGTTCGAATCTGAAAGTCCTTTCCAAAAGGGAAATTTTCGAACTTTCACAGCCATTACAATTCCTAGCGCCTCTTTTTTTTTATCGAAAAATCTCGTTTTGTTTGAGATAGGGCCTGACGCCCCAAAAGCAACAGGGGCGCCAGACTCCATCTTGTCATTTTCCATCCAGCTCCTAATCCGAAAAAGGAGCAAGTTGTCGACGAATTTTGATTTTACATCATAAAACATAAGGGGGGTGCAGTCGAAAGCTCCGTTTTATGTGCTGAACGCCTCTTCTTGCAGATGACACACAAAGGCATTTGATTTACTTAACAACTCGCGTCATCGGTTGTGTTATGATCAGACCAGGTTGGAGTATAAATTGGAGCATCTGGTTAACCATGCCCAGTAGCCTAGGAACGCCATGAACGTCAGTCGGACTTCATTTTGGAGATCGCAAACAACCTTGTACTAGGATCAGGTCGCAAGCCTCCCTTCCCCCACAATGTAGCCGAGAATTGAGCTGGAGGCGTGAATTGACATTTCGGCGCATTTCAGGTGATATGCACTCTCCATTCTCTTGAGTACTGATGTAAATTGTAAAACGCTCGTCATGTTCCTTTTGATCTTTACGAAGACCAAGACGTCGTCCAAGTGCAGAGAAACCATTTTAAACCCTGCGTCGTAATCTCTGTACTTATGACTGCACGGTTCAAAAAATTGATACGAAAAATTATTTCTCATGGAAATTGCAATTTTGCGATTTTCCCAATTTTCTTTTTTTTTTGGTTTGTATTTTGTGTGTTTGTCCCCGATCCAGCTAAAACCGTACCTCCAAGTTCGAGAAATTTTTATGGAGGCCTTCGAAATCTCTAGAACTGCCACGTGTTTGAGCGCAATCGAAAGATTATTTCTCAGAAAAATCGCAATTTTTTCTTTTTTATTTTTTCGTGTTTTTTTTTACATTTTTTTTTCGTTTTTCGTATTTTTCTGTTTGTATTTTGTGTGTGTGTTACACTGATTCCGGCTAAACCGATACATTAATAACGGATGAAATTTTCTGAAGGCCTTCGAAATATTTAGATTTAGAACTGCACGTTTTGAGTGCCATCGGAAAACAAGAATACTCATTAAAATTGCAATTTTACGTTTTCGATTTTTAATAAAATTCTTCGACTTTTAACACATACATCTTTATTCGATTGTAAATATTTTTTACAGAAACCTTCATTTAGGAATTGATATTATTCGTGGGAAATTTGAGCGCCTTAAAAAATTATTATGTGAAAATCGCAATTTAGATTTTTGTCTAAATTTTTAAAACATCTCGACTTGCACACCTACATGCTTACTCCGTATTTTAATGATATCACAGGAACCTTAAAATTCATGAATCGCACCAAATATTGTTGTGAAAATTTGAGCGCGATCCGAAAAATAATTTCTCATGAAAATCTCAATTTACGCTTTTCGTTAAAAAAAATTCATACGCTCATCCAAACAAACGCGCCTGAAAAGCATTAGCGAAGCATTCCTAGTGATAAAGATCTTTTAATATACACACATTGTTACTCTCATTCTCTAACCACCATACCTAATGGGACACCAATAATAATATTTCTGTAAGAATGTCTGTCTAGTACGTTTTTATTAGCTATAGCAATGTTACATACATCATCCCGCCTGTTGCACAGTTTTGATTATTATATAATTTTAATTCACATGTTTCTACATATCGGTACAAACCGGTACAAGTAAAGTAATGTATGGCGGACTTTTATCAAGCAGACAGCAAGATGCGAGCGCAGGCGCTCGAGTCGTCAAGAGAGTAGTGGCGACTCAGAGAGGCAGTCCAATGAGACCCCAGCGCCACCGGATACATGTGCTATAAAAAAACCAAAACATCAAATTCAAAAAAACTACTAAAATCTAGACAGTATGCAACAAAAAATAAAATAAAAAAAGCTTAATCCTTACATAATATATACAACATATATAGTTTTATTAAACAGTGCATTTGAGAATTTTCGGATTGTATGGCATGTCAAAATTATAACCGCATTCTGCTTTTTGATGAATAAATTCTTGTTGATGTCCAGTTAGTGATAAACTATGTGCAGGTTGTGTGTATAACTGCGTAGCTGACACAATAATTGGTATTGTGGACTTGATATTGTTTCACATTTCTTTATTTCTGTCCTAAGTCAAAGTGCGGACCAACTTTGCTATCCCACGTTGTTTCATATTTTGGCTTAGTGGAATTGCTACATAAAGAATAAATTGTTGCCTTTTTTATTTATCGTTTAAAATGATGTCAGTCCTATTATGTTGTATCGTCTTATCTGTAATAACAGCCCAGATCATAATAAGTTTTAATTACAATTTTCTTATACCATTTTCAGGTTGGTAATTGAGTAAGGTTTACGATTCGATCTTCTGCAGTAACAAAACACTTTCGGGACAGATGTTGGTGAATTATTTTGGCACATGATTATGTACGTGCAAACAATCTGACTGAGGGCTAGAAGTTTAATCCCGATATTACATGATCATGATCTCATTGGAAAAATGGGCCTTTCTTAATCATCAATTTAGAATTGTATTGTCTTTTATTATGTGCTTCTTGTAATTTCGTGTAGCAAATTACTTGATCCTGTATGGCTATGAAAAATCCTCTGTTTCAACAAATCACCTACTGCGAAAACAATTTATTAGATGCATCATTATCAACATAATCAAGATGCATTTCCGGTGATGATTTCTCCCTCGCAGTATCTTCAAGTTTCCACATTTCTTCTTTCATATCATCATTTATGAAGATGCCTGCAAATGTCATCGTTATGCAGATATAACGGTGTGAGGTTGAATTCCCCTTGCACTTTTACAGCAGTATGTAATCGCGAAGATTTTTACTATAGAAGTATTCCATTAACCAAATATCACGTACCTACACTAGGAAAACGCTTAAGTGCCCGCCGCGTTGTTGGATGAGCGTAATTGGTGACATTGAGCTGCCATGTGTTATGCGGATTTCTGTTGTTCTGTGCAAAAAATCTATTACTTAGTTGAGATTTGTTTTAAATTAAATCTAAATTATATAAAAAATTAACTTAATTTTTTTTTTAATTAATCGTAATTTTAAAAGAAAAAAAAAATCTTAAAAATTACGATTTTCATAAGAAACAATTTTGATTGTGCTCAAATTTTTTACACGAATATATTAATTCATAAATTAAGGTCTGTGAAAAACTCATTACAATCGGATAAAGCATGTAGGTGTGTAAGTCAAAGGGAATTGTTTAAAAAAAGAAAAAAAACCCGTAAATTTCAATGTGCATGAGAAATAAAGAGAGAATTAATTTTTCGGATTGCGCTCAATTTCACACGAATCCCTAAATCATAAAATTAAGGTTTGTGGAAAAAATCATTTAAATCGAAATAAAGAATGTTAGGTGTTATAAGTCGAAGAAATTTTTTTAAATAAAAAATCGAAAAAAAAAAAAAAAAATCGTAAATTGCGATTTTAATGAGAAATAATTTTCCGATTGCGCCTAAAAAAACAAGGCAGTCTAAGTTCAGAGATTTAGAAGGCATCCATAAAAATTTTATCGCAATTGAGTATCGTTTAGCCGGAATCGTTGTACAAACACACAAAAATACAAAAAGAAAAGGAAAAAAAAAGAAAAAAAAACATTCCGATTTTTTTCTCAGTGTAGTAGAATGGAATTTCGCTTCGCTCGCTACGCTCATCCAACAGTGTTGTCGTAGGACTTCAACCGTCGCCCCTGGGGTGATTGAAGTCGGATTAGTTAGAAGAGTTCTTAATCTTCGATCTAATTTCTTTGCATTCTCAGTTTGTGTACAGGTTAAAAACCGAAATAATACATTAAACTGGTTACCACGTATGTATTATTGCCTTCACTTATTTCGTTTAAATTTGTTGTCAGTATTTCTTTCACTCTCTTCACAAAGTATCTTTAAGCTGGTTCTTCGCCCCGCTTGATAAATCTGTTCAACTGAATGGACCCAAGATAATTATAAATCTCACCTTCTCCATTCCTCCATAACAATTTTCACCAGATAGTTGAACACCATGTGAAGATAAAACCTTGCCCTTATTGACACATAATATTTTACACTTTTATCCAAATTCCATTTGAATATCTTGGCTAAACGAATATGTTGATTTGTAGGATGATTGAGTTGGCATCTGTCATCGCATATAGTTTAATTTATCAATGTGATTAATTTGTGACAGCACAAATAAGCGTTTTACACTTTCTTTGATATTGTATCCAATATTTTGATTTACTAAGCTGTTGATAATTGATATAACGCTCATACAGAACCAGAGTGGCTTAAGGGCGCGTTTTTAAATCAGTGTAAAGAGTTCGTCAGCTAACCGGACTGTTAGCTTTACGAACCGTTTTAATCAATGGTAAGCAGTTGCGTTTTCATGTGGATTTTATGCGGTTTCATTGGCATGCACTCGGCGAGTGCAGTGATGACATTGTTGTGACCTCCACTTGAATAACATTCCAAAACTGACAATGAAAGACAAAAGGCAAATCAGTGCGCACTTAGGGCGCATAGGGCGGACCTGAGTGAGGCCAATGGAAAACGCCATAAGTACTCCGTTATCTATCGAACTCTTCCGAAGCTGTGATTGGTTACAGCTTGTATTGCAGAGTTTTTTGTCTGAATTCTGGAATCTTTGGAAAAGACAATAGGACAGTTTGTTGATATTGCGTTTGACATATTTGCAAGGAAGGTAGGTCTTTCATTTGTGATTGAATGTGTAGGACTTTAACATCAGTCAGGTATTGAAAATATAATATAAAATAAAATAACCGGGACAAATGGAAACCCCTAACTAGGGCAAGTTAACTTTTTAGTGTAGGCGCCCCCCCCAGTTCTAGGGTGTAATAATTGGTTCAATGTGTGCAAGCAAATGAGAAGGGCTAGCGGCATTGCTTTTTTAGGTAGCCCTACCAGTGGGTATGGTGCCTAGGCTACTACTTACAGACTGTTCATCTGAACCTTGGTCAATCTATGACATGGTAAATAGGGCAGAAAATTAAAACAGTGTTTTAACGTTGTAGGCTAGGCCTAATCAAGAATAATGTTTTTGACTAGTCTATTCACCAGTCACCTTGCAGTAGGAGTGCTAAATGATGCCCCAGTTTTGTCAAGCAATATTTGAATGTGGGTTTTTCTTAACTAAATCGCATGAAGAAGTCCGTGTCACCCACATTGCCAAAATGATCAGGACGTTGCCGAAAACTCTATTTCTTGATTTGGGTTATTTGGATAAGGCACGCGTCAAAACCGTTTTTTAGGTCATAATGCACACTCTTAGCCTAAGGGGGGTGGGGAGGCTGGGCATGCGGAACAGCCACGGTACGGGGAGGAACGAAGGGGGGTTCTCACGTCGCGGTCGGAATCTTCTTTGTCACGTTCGCTGTTTCATTTCATTGTCGCCGGGGGTCGTCAAGGGAAGGGGGATGGTCCGGCTGACGATTGCCAGATGCTTCGCCTCCTAGTTTCGAGGAGTAAGGATACTCCGATCTTACTAGCTGATGTTTGCGAGCTTGACTTTTCTCTTGAATCGCACTTTTACGATTAGGCAGAGCATGCTCTGGGCCAATTCTACCCGGCCCAGACGGGGGCTGCTCTAGTTCTAGCATGGTTTAAAAATTCGTTTGCCATTATTCTATTTCATCATCAGTTGATGAGTCTAAATAATCATTACCCTTTGAAGATGATCCATCACTGCCAAAAGTATTACGTTCTTATAATTATTGTTATTATTTCATAACTCAAAAATGGACAGTTGATTTCAAGTCGCATCTTGGAATGTCTCTAATAGCCTGTTACAGCTTAACGATTCATTTCGGCCCGTAACTTTAACGATCCGTTAAGATGTTTTAATCAATTGATTAGCGTTAAGCAGACATTGAAAAACACCGACTTTTGCTAATCAGCTGATTAAGCTTTACGAACTCTTTAACGACCGATTGAAAAACCGGCCCTAAGACTATATGGTACATTGAAGAGACGCTGGCTTCTCCGATTAGACCGTTAAAAATCTCGCATCCGGGAAGAAGCGGCGGGCCCCTTAGGGTAATGATGGCGCGAGCCGTGGGGAGACCTGGGACGTGGGCGCATATAAAGTAACTCGACAATTCACAACAGAACCACACACCACAGCGACCAGCAAGTACGGCACGGAACTCACAATGACCTTGTTGGAAATGAAGACTTAAAAGATGAGATGGCAGTGGCCATTAATTATATTTCAAGAGCATTGTGCGCTTGTTTTGTATTTTGTTGATTCTAAAGGGGCCCTAGTTACGAGCAACTTGATTAAACTGAATTGTAAAGCTTTCTACTTCAAATAAAGTAAATTCAGTATCAATATTCATCTTAAAACATGTCACAATTCATTTTAGTTATAGAGCTTTAACGTGTAGCTATTGTTTCGTTACATTTTTGGTGACCCCGACGTGACTGTGATAGGGTTTGATATTATGGATCATCTCAAGAAGATGCGTACGCCAGTGCGGGCTTCGTTTACCAGGACACTACATGAGGTCAGGCAGGAGCTTGCTGAAGCCTCCCCAGATGAAGACACCTTGTCTCTGAAGTTTGCAAAACTGGAGAAGGTTTTGACCGATCTGAGGCAGCTGGAGGCCAAGTCTTGTGACCACTCGTTTCAACTCACACACGTTCTGAATCGAGAAATTCCTCCAAGTCGCTCAAAATCGCCAAATCGGTAGTCTTGGGGTCCTTTGGGGATGTTCACGAGTCGCACGGTTACTTGGAACGAATGTTTTTTCACGTTTCAAACCACGAGGTATTTGGTGGCGAGATGGATGATTTTATGCGACTTGTCTGCCACATCGAAAGTTTTTTAATGACATTAATAGTTATAAAGGCACATCTATGTATAGAGGACGTAATACACTCTAGAAAAATGGCAGAAGTTTAAACTATTGAAAATGTCGTAATTGCACGCCAATGGTTTTGACACCGCCTGCCTACAATGTTGAATACATTCTGGCCAACAAAGTACCTTGTTTAGAAAATAGTATGGTGTGGATGGTTGATGTTTTAGAGTTGGAGTTGTGTTTGAAGCGGTAGAAGAGGAATGAGTTATTATTGTCTTGAATAAAAGAATAGAATAGATGATTATCACGAACCGTGGGTAGCCATATTATACTAGTATATACTGCGAGTCCGGATAACTGGCGCCCAACAAGATAAGCACGACCCAGCCCTGGAGGTAAGCTAGAACTCAGGACCGAGACTAGGATCCGAGTTTGTGAAGAAAACAGTTCACTGCTGTGACCGAGGCCATAGGATATGCTACTATTAATACCCTTTGGACTAGGCCTTACTGCAACGTGCGACGAGCTCGAACCCGCCCACGAGAGTAAGAATAGAAACCAGACTAGATCATTGTGAGAAGTTGCAATGGAGAAGATGTGCTTGGGCTGCAACCCAATCCATCCGCAAATTGCTGACAACAAGAACCATCCTTAAGGTCTTGCCTAAAAATGCAAGAGAAATTGAAAATTTAGAGGGATGCTCGCAACTGCAGCTCGGGCCGCCATTAGACTAGGACCCACCAGACTAGTAACATAGCCTACAAGCAAATAGATCTGCCAGCGTCAAGTAGCCCTAGTCCCCAGAGACATTCCACTCAGAGATCTTTTGCATGGGTCAATTCCACATTTAGTGGCCTGGGATTTGGGACCCAGGGATTTTCCTGCGGCACTGTGAAGACATTTCTAACATGCAGTATTTGGGACACGTGCTGGGTGGCTAATTGCCACTGGCCATCTCCGAGGAATGTTTTTTTTTTTTTTTTTTTTTTTTTTTTTTTCCTTTTTCCCTCCTTTTTTGCCCTCCTTTATCTCTTTTCTTTCCTTTTTTTTTTTTTTTTTTTTTTTTTTTTTTTTTCCACAACGTTGTGGCAAGGCCGCCAATATTCTAGAGCCGACATGTGAATTATCAGATCCAGCATGAATATACGTTTCAACGGACCCTTCGCTTTATGTAATCCTGAACGCAGCTTTACCATGGAGAGAAACAGAAGAAAAGGAATACAAATAGAAACGTTTTATTCAACAAAAGGACTGCTGCATCAAACGCTATACAAGGACCGTCGGCTTCTGCCTCAATAAGGACAAACTATTGAGCTACTAGGACAGTCGCATACGCCCATTTCTCCGAGCCCCGCTTCCTCAATCAATCGAAGAACTCACGACTCGAGCTATTCAAATAGAAGCGCTGATCTAGAATCTGAGGACAGTCTCGAGGATCACCGACCCACGAGAAAACAGGCCATCCACAAAATGGCCACCTCAAGCAGTGAGTACTACCGGGCAAGCCGACGATCAACAGCATCACGGGAAAACAACGATGCAACGTCTCAAACAACACCAACAGTAGACGTGAAGTTACAATGCCAAGGATTTTTCATTTTTTTTTCTTTTTTTTTTTTTTTTTTTTTTTTTTTTTTTTTTTCTTTTTTTTTTTTTTTTTTTTTTTTTTTTTTTTTTTTTTTTCGGTCACTACTCCTCCGATTGCGATCAACCTCCTACCATTCCGCACTCAAGAAATAAGAGCTGCTCTCAGTGAAGGAATGGGGGGAGGCCCTTGGTAGGACACCTCCCAACCGAGTGATTAAAACAAACAAGTGACATCGCAACACGGATAGTTATACCGGAGAAATTAAACCGAGTTATGTAGAAAGAAAAACTACGAAACAAGATAGGAATTAACAGAAGAGGCACGACACCAGATTAGAACCTAGAATCACACGAGAGGATTTCCATTGATGGATGGCAAAGAGAGAAAAAACTTTACCCTAAGAAATTAAGGAATGATAGAAGCGAAACATGTGGAGGAAAATAGGGAATAAGCAGCCTAGCTAACAATGATCTTGCTCAATGTTCGCCATGAAGAGAAGAGAAACCGGAGAAAGAAAGAAAACCAGCAGAGATCGAGTTGGAAACTTCTGAGAAGAGAAGGACACTTTTGAACGTGTGGACGCTGACTTTGTGACAACTACGATGTCTATTGATGCACAAGGAACAGAGATTAGAAGAGATACAGACTTGACAGTGTAGAATAGATTGTGACTTTCTACGAAAAATGACGAATTTCAAACAGATGAAGCAATTATCACAGAGGTTCGAAGAGATACAAACTTGTCAAGGTTAGTATTGTGGTAGATGATTATAACCGAATGCAGAAGAAGAATTCTGCAGGTTTGAACCTAAATGGATTGGACCATCTCACATCGTGGACAAAATCGGCAATGTATGGATATACAAATTGATGGCACGTGCCCGAGGGGGTTCCACGAAGTATCACCGCACCCAGATACGAAGATACGCCAGGCGTGATCCTCGCTCGATTCATTACTGCTGGACGACGCGTCGCGTGTGAACGAGGAAGAATTTCCGCTAGAGATGCAGATCAGGAAAGGGCCGGCGCAGGATGTGTGACGTCAGCTTGGGCGAAGAAAACTATCGTCGGACCTACGCCAAACAAGGAGCAGCAGACGGGACCAGGAGACGAGAAGACACATAGGATAATTAGTTTAATTTTCAAGTTATCAGTAAATCTCTTCGTCACCAAGAATTAAGCGGCTGTCACCACGATGAGAAAATCGCGCGAGTTGGCCGCGCGAGTTTATTACCATCCTTGTCAACGACAGTCAATGAAGTAACAACAACGCCAATATTGGTGTTCAATGAGTCACGTGTTATGGTAGTGGGTCTGATTGCTCTCGCCTACTCGAATGCTAGGAAGTTGAACAAGCTGGACATTTTTCGTAGCGAGCGCGAGCTCGCCGCGAGCTGGCTCACGTCTGACGGGGAGGCGGGAGAAAATTCATGTAAACAAGTTGTAGGCCTACTCCCAGAGAGTTACTCGCGCGAGCCAACTCGCGCGATTTTCTCAATCGTCTGACAGGCGCTTAAGTCTGTAGGGGGGGAATGACACCGGGGTACTGTACAATGTGATACATCTGGCCAACAAAGTACCTTAGTTAGAAAATAGTATTGTTGGGATGGTTGATGTTTTTAAGAGTTGGAGTTGTGTTTTGAAGTCGGTAGAAGAGAATGAGTTATTAGTTTGTCTTGAATAAAAGAATAGAATAGATGATTATCACGAACCGTGGGTGAAATTTATTACTAGTATATACTGCGAGTCCGTGATAGTTTTACGCTCGTCGCAAGTTAGCGTGCATCTGCATAAGTATTGTGTTATTGGTGAGCGGTTTGCTCACCGTTCTCGCTGTTAGCCGAGTGGTTAGGGCGCTTGGTTTACACGTGAGAGGTCGCCAGTTCGAGTCCCGTCTGGGAAAAGGTATTAACTTTTTTTTACTCATCCCATTATTATTGTTCCCTTGTAATTTATGACGGAAACAATTTTTATAACTTTCCAGTGCAAATTACTCTAATGGCGAAGGCCTTCTCGCATCGTTGAGTTGGTCGTGTTGAGCCCATAGATTACAGAAGTTGTAACATGTTTTTTTGTGTACTTCTAACACACCAATTAAAAAGATATTTACACCATTCGATAAGGCTAAACACTTTTCCGGGATTACATTTCTTCACGTATTTCTTATTTTGCCCCGAACATGGCATTGAGGTTTGCGGCAACTTCATTCCATTCTAAATCTTTATACATTTTTGTATAATTATTGACAAACTTTCATGGAAAAAGCAGAGCAGTTGATTCCATCATGCTTACAAGAGCTATTTGTTAACTAAAAGATATATTAACAATTTTATTCGGCATTTTAAGTAGGCTCGGCCTAGCCCTAGAAAACTTACGCAAATAATCGACTGCTTTTAGGCTATTTGATAATAACAATAAACTCTGCCTCTACCCTAGTAGGCCTAGTGTGTTTTGAAAGCCGATTTAAATTGCGAATCGATTAAAGCATCGATAGTTCGTCACAATCGATTATAGCATCAATATACGTCACAACAATATCGATTATTTATATCGAAATTTTATGTAACACTGTTTGTGATTGATTGATATATGAGCTGTGGGGGGCGGAGCTACAAGTCGTGAAAAGTCAGACTCTCGGAATATTTTGAACTCGCTTGACGTTTTCAAACGTATGGTAGGTTTCAAGACTAGCCTATTCGATCTTGCCAAGTCGCGCGCGACTTCAACTAGGTGACTTGACTCAACTCGCGACTCGAAACGAATGGTTTCAAGACTTGGCTCCCTGGACTCTAAATATTTGGAAAGCCTTCTGGATGATGACTGTAGTGACGAGGATTATTCCATGGAAAGCGAAGTAAATGAGGGTTGTAAAGATCGTCTGGCAGAGGGAAGGAGTAAAGTTGGTAGAGCTCTTGCTCAATTACAAGCCAGCACTTACGTAAATAGAGATGTCAGTGTACCCACGTGTGGGACTGACAGCCGGTCTAATCGGACATTTACTCTGCCTAAAATAGAACTAAAGAAGGTTAACGGTGAACTGACAAGGTGGTTGACATTCTGGTCACAGTTTAAGAAAGTGCACGAGGACACTGATATTCATGATTGTGACAAATTTCAGTATTTGGTCCAGTCAATGGTAAGTGGAACTCGTGCTAGCGAGCTTGTCGCCAGCTACCCTCAGTCAGGTGAAAACTATGCGAGGGTAATAGTTGCACTGAAAGAAAGATTCGGTAAGGAGGATCTATTTATTGAAGTTTATTCAATTGAAGTTTATTTAAGTCTACCTGATGAAACTCTTAGGGCTTGGCTGAGAAGCTCGTTATCGTCTCGAGGAACGATACACGGTGGGGCAGGTGAAAATCGCCTATCGTGTCTAATGGAATTCCTCAAAAGGGAGGTTGAAAGCGAAGTGAGGATAGATCTTGCCAAATCTGAGTTTGTACCGATACATGGAGTTAGAGACATGAAGAAAGGGAACAAGCCTAAACATGAAGTTTATGATCTTGTGGTGCCTACAGCTGCAGGGCTATTTAATGGCGATAGTGTGAAGTGTGTATTTTGCGAGAAACATTACGAGAGTCGTGATTGTGTTCGGGCACAAGACATGTCCATCGCCGATAAGAAACTCACAATAAATGTTGTTTTACTTGTCTCCGCCCTAATCATGTATTCAAGAAATGCAAAGCTGTCATTAGATGTTCTCTGTGTGCTAAGAAACATTTGGTTTTTACGTGCCCTTAATTTCCTTCTCATAAATTGCAAGAAAATTTTTAATCATATCGCAGTTCTTTTACTGATTCATTTCATTTTATAGAAATTCATTGAAGTGTATATTTATTTACTTATTTTCTATATTTTATAGGTTTACTAATGATTGTAATAATGTTGTTATCTTTTATTATATTTATTGTTATAAGGTTGGCAGTCACCAAGTGTGTTTGGAGCTCTGCTCTTTTCTGCCATCCTCGTGATACATTTAAACAATGAATTTGTTACGGAACAAATAATAAATAAATAAATAAATAATAAATATTGATACTGGATCTCAACGCTCGTATGTACTGAAGTCAACAGCAGAGCAGCTTGGATTGGTATCTCATGCTAAGGAGACAATCATACATTCATTGTTTGGTGGTACCAACACCGAGCCCAAGTCTCTTGATAAGTTTCAACTACAACTCTCGAAGCCTAGGAGATAATCTAGTAGGCCTATTTCCATTGATGTCCTAAGTCAAAGTAAGATTTGCGGGAAAATACCACGAGCATTTTACTGAATAGATAGGCAATTCAGTCTGCAAAATTCGAAGTCTATGCTGTTAATGGGTAGAAGCAATTAAAAATGCTTTTTAAACTAATTCAACCATGCTGAATTCAAAAATCAATGTTGGCAAAACCAAAAACGGCTCCTTTACCTTCAAAACACAAAATTTTGGAAATCAAAAACACAATTTTAAAAGCTTGTTTTATATTGTAGAATTATTAAAAAATGCTTTCTAAATTAATATGACCATGCTGAATTCAAAAACCAATGTTGGCAATACCGAAAATGGCTCCTTTACCTTCAAAACTCAAAATTTGGGAAAGTAAAAAAGCATTTTTTTAAATTTTGTTGTACTATCGTAGAAGCAGCTTAAACTAATTCGACCATGCTGAATTCAAAAACCAATGTTGTCAAAACCAAAAATGACTCCTTCACCTTCAAAACCCAAAATTTTGAAAATCGAGAAATCATTTTTTAACTTGTGTTTTACTATCGTAGAAGAAATTAAATATGCTTTTTAAACTAATTCTACCATGCTGAATTCAAAAAACAATGTTGGCAAAACCAAAAATGGCTACTTCACATTCAAAACTAAAAATTTAGGAAATCAAGAAATTATTTTTTGTTTGTTGTCCTATCCACAATTATTTTAAAATTACATTTTATAAATTAAATTTTAATAATAATGACATTTCTTATCAACAATTAAGATCTAACCAGCCACCTGACGTACCCCCGCCAACCCTGACAGCCTTATGCTAAGAGTATACCTTGTCTTGTAGGTGTTGGATCAAATTTTAATTTTGTTTGAAATATAGAATTATTCCCATTTTTGTGCATTATACCTGCATGAAGTCTGTGTCATTCTGTTTTATTATAGTTGACTGCGTTAAAACTAATTCATGTGACATACTAAGAAGTGAGTTGTAGACAAACTAGCCATTTTATCCCAACACCTTACGTGCGCCGATCAATCAGAATCGTCCATTTCTGGAAAGAGTTGCATCAATTAGGTTCACCACAATATAAGAATCACATTTATTTAGTTATGTGACTGCATTTTAAATAATATTGAAGTAAAGTATTGTATATTATAGTGTAATATATTCATAAAATCAATAAAAACTCTTGCTGCAAATCTGTTAATTTTCACGAACCGTTTATATAGTTGGGTAGTATTGAATTATGTTTAAATATTTTATTTTACATTTATTGTAGAATTTACTTTTTGTTATCCTATTTCGATCAGTGTCGGCTGCATGTAATGCATGTAGTGCATGCTTGTAATGTAAAAGATCCAAATTCTTATCATTTCTGCATTGATATTCGAACATCCTTGTTCTAGTTCAAAACACTTGCATGCATCAGTGCATGACATCTCTGTTTTTTTTTACACCCACACCTTAGTTGAGCAACCAATTTTGCAGCTACAAGAAATAACTTCAGCACATCCAATTGGAATAGCATCTGTAGTCATTAGAATAGGGGTGATATCGCACATAGTAATGTCCCACCCAAATTTGCGTGGTTTATATTTTGGTGTTCCTATTAGGGGAAAATGAGAATATTATAGCACATACTTGGTGTTAAAAATAACTTATCCTCATCCTCATCTATCACCACTCATCGTCTCGAATAGCCAAAGTGCATTTACGTTAAGCAATATCCAATCAATCAATCAATCAATCAATAACAGAATAACCCTAAGCAGTAAAAGTACCTCGAGTTTCTTGATAGTTTTCCATATCATAGTTTGGTAGTGACATCTCTTAATATGCCAATGGAGTGCAATACTTGTTGGAGTTGGAGTAACACGATCTATGCCAATTATATGAAGAAACTTTAGATATTGCATTATTTATGCGAGCAAACGAGACTACGTATTTCGCATCGTTGACTTTTTCTCTCATTTACAAAGATCGCTTTTCCTTTGTCTGAAGGGGTCTGTAAATCGCCATTTTTCGACGACTGACTGATTAGACAAAGGCTCAAATCGAAACTGTCAGAAAACAACTGTGCAGTCATAACTCAAGCTCAAACCAGCCTAACAGTAAAAATTGAATAATTATAAAATATAATGCTGTAAAGTAATTAACAAATTATTTGTTTTAAATTGATTATCTAACACTACTGATTAGGCCTAAATAAAAAGGCTACTCATAAAACTCAAATTACATGCATTATCACTTATCATGAACAGTTGAACACGCCCTGGAAAATGTTGAAAGAGGCTGACTATATGGACTTGATTAGTGTTATCGACACGACGTTACGTGTAAGAAACTCTGGGGGTCTGGATGAGCCTGAGCCAACGAACACCAATGTTTCTATTCGGTTTTGATTGTTACAATGTACCGACAGAGTTGGCTCGAGCGTTAAGCGCGCGACACTGATTCGGGAGGTCTCGGGTTCAAATCCCGTCGAGACCGACAATCCTGACTGATGGTTTTTCCGAGGTTTTCCTCAGTTGTTAATGCGAATGCAAGGGATTGAGTCCTCTTAAACAGCCCTCGGCTAGTTAGACACCTGAAGAGGGGCATGAATTGCACCCTGAGCAGGCTTCCCACAAATATTATTTAATTATGTTCCAATGCGGTCAAAATAACAGTCTACAAATAACCTTAAAGCGTAATATGCCACTGTCTACTAGCGGCATGGCTGAGCATTTCCAGTCACCAACACAACACACAGTGCAACACACTACTCCGCGCACTGCTTATATTAAGCCTTACTATGAAGCAATGAGAGTTTGTTCCATATTTTTAACATTAGAGTAGAGCTTACAGTATTATAAGCCTAAGATGTAAGTGATGATTACATACCTTCAAATCACGTAGACGTAATGCAGGTATATCACTTAACTAGCTGTTTTTCATAACAAGATCCACTGTCAGCAACGCACACTTCCATTAAAAAAACACTGCTAATCGCAATGATTATTACCGACTGAGTAGAGTGGACCGCGGAGGGAGGCTAGGCGAGCAAGGCTGAGAGCCAATCAGTGCCGCAGCATTAGCGCGACAGAAATCTAGTTGCGCATTGTCTCAGTAAATAATTAAAAACCGGCGATTGGTATGTTGAAACTGGGCCCGATTTGGCAAGCGTGTTCCACATAGACATAGACAGATTTTGGTAAAATATTGCTATCCCAAATCTTTCCAATCAGGATATATATTGATGTACAAATTTGGGTACAAAAATTACGCTACAAAAATTGAGATAAAAGTGGCACTAAAGCCCTAGAAACTACACGGAGGCTAAAAGTAGGTTACACTTATTTAACCTGGATATCTATTACGATTTGTGAATTTTTTTCAAATTTTACGAGCAGTTGAATATTTTAATAAGTGGTACCAGATTTGGGTTTTTGGCACCCTTTTGGTACTTCTACTCAAAGTAGGCTTTGCCAACATTGATGGGTAGATAAAGAACTATTGCCTTAAGATAAAATAAAAAACATGTTGGCAGCTTCTCCCCCAAAAATGTTGTACGATTGACTTCTAGAAGGCTTTTGGATATAATTGCCCTCTCTAGAACTAGAAATCAAAATCAACCCCTATCCACTTACATAAGATGACAGGACACGCACTAGCGGCAGTGGCAGTACGACAGGGACGGATATGGGGAAGGGCGGGGGCGGGCGAACGCGACCATCACGACTCTCCGGTTTACGTTGCATAGACAATTTCACATTTTTTTTATGTTTTTTTAGGCTTTTAAAAGTTGCAAAATTTAAGAATTCGATGAGATCAACTACCCCAGTGCCCTCCGGCCGACCCCATCAAGCCAATTGTTAATATGTAATTGGACGCTATTTCTACCAACGTTACTTTCATAAATTAGGATGTAAAAAGATAATTGTAAAATACAGTATCACTACTAACTTGTACGTAATTTAACATTGTTAAAGTGACAAATTTGAAATTTTTCGATTGGCAGAACTGAAACTTCCATCCGCAGCTCACACGCACTAACTTTAAAAAAAACAAAAACGAATGCGATGTGAAATCAAAATACTATTCGTAAATTTACAACTTCAACATTAGGTCGCGACCCAATTGAAGAGAAATGATTATCTTATTTATCTTCAACTCCGACACTGTTTGCGTATGGCTCTACGAGGACGTGGGTTCGAATTCCGCATATCGCATGTTTTTTTATTCGTCCTTCACCGTTCACCCTCATCTTTCTCCTTTCGTCGTCTAGAATAGCCTTATAGTGCATTACTAAGATAGGTTAAGCAACAAAAATCACCATCGTCTCCAATGACTTCTTTTATTGTGAAGTCCAATTATGTGAATCGCGAATATCGAAATTCTAGAATGAATTCTTGAGTTCTTCAGAAGATATTTTGTGAAATGAGAATTTATAGTCTGTGGCAGTATCCACTGCGGATCAAATATAGGACAAAGTAGTAATATTGGTATTGTTATGATTTCAATCTAACTATTATATTATATTGACGAACAAAAAAGATCGCATTCGGAACACGCTATACGTTATCTTGAGGGTGCTGGAATCCACCAGTGGGTAGCACGCGTCACATTCTGACATCATTTTGTAAATAGTTTGTAAATACCGTACACACTGTTAGATGTAGTCATTGATGATTTAATAGTTCAACTCTGTGAGTGTGTGGGATTGAAATATTATCGTAGAACTTTTGCAGACTTGATTTTTATTTCGATGTGAAGAATGACTGCAATCGTTCCATGAGTGTTCTTGGAAAAATTGATATGAACTTAATGTATATAGAAGTGCGATTTGCAAGAGACAAGGTAATTTTATTCAAGACAAAGACCTGGCAGGTGTAAGTTTAAATATTTTGAATGTTCTCCTAGTTTCAAATTGAAGTGGCCGCTTTTGTCAGCGGAGCGTGAGTGTGGTATACAGAGCGAGCGGATTATATTAGTTTTGTAATTTCAATAAGTTCCTTCAGAGTCCTTCACATTTTGCAGTTAGCCAATAACTATTCGCTCGGCCAAGAAGCATTCGACATATATGAAACTTTGCTAAGTTGTCAATAAAGCATACATACACAGCCCTACGGTCATAGATTTCACAATTTTTTTCTTAATCATCCAGAAAAAAGTTACGAATATATTATAGTCAATTTTGGCTTTGAATTTGAAATTTGCTAAACTAATCAATTTGTATTAATTATTTTAAAACAAATTTTAGAAATGTGTTACTGTAGAGCCATATATTTAGTATATCGTGATATATATTCGAAATTTCAGACGCCTGCGGTGTCAGTCAGCCGAGCGTAAAGCAATTTGCCTAAAACGCATCTCTCTTCACTATAACAATCTCTAGAACGGCGGCTATGAATATGATTGTATAACATTTTGTTGTTCGGGTTTATTTTTAACAGTGCAAACATCGTCGAATGTAGTCCTTCGACACGGGACTCAAAGAGCAATAATCGTCTACATCTAGAAACTAGGCATTATAGGCAAAAAACTTGCCGTTCTCTCTTGTCCGTGGATTTTTTCTGTAGTCTTTAAGCCGAGCTTCTAATTTACAATTCAATGAAAAGGCATCTCATTTTTGCATTAACAATAACTTTATTCACCTTGACTCATACATTGCATAAGTATAACTCTTTTTAGAGAAAGTGAATAGCCTAGCCTATGGAGAGTAATACATAATTGTTAACAATTTTATAAAAAATATACATTAAAATATACATTTCATAATTTCATAATATCTTTCCTTCTATTTCTATACATAATACTTATTTTTTTTATTGAATTGTTTATTTATATTAAATTATATTCATGAAAATACATAGTAGTTTCAGGAGTGTGAAGGAAAGTTGAGTGTAAAGCTATGGGTGGGGTATTTATATTTTCGGGCACAAGATTAAGTTAAACGTCAGCTGGATGAAGGTATTCATTGATGGTGTAGAAGCAACGCTTTATAAGAAATGATTTCAATGTATATTTAAAAGAGTCTAGGGATTGTATATTTTTAATTTCTGGGGGTATATGATTGAAGATTGTTAGACATTGGTAATGAGGTCCTTTGGAGAAACGCGTTGTATTATGAGTTGGGACATGAATTTTTGATTGCGATCGTGTATCATGGTCATGAATCGTTGAGTTTAATTTGAAGAGGTGAGGGTTTGATTTGACAAAGACTGCTGCAAGTTGTATCAAAGTACTTGCTAAGGTCAAGATTTTTTGGGTGGGGAAGATATTTCTGCACGAGGTACGCCAAGAGGCTCCTACTATAATTCGAATGGCCCGTTTTTGTAATCTAAAAACTCTTATAGCTTGTGGCGAGTTTCCCAGAAAATAAGTCCGTATGATATGTGTGAGTGGATGTGAGCATGGTATATGAGAATAAGGACGTTGTGGCTGACTAGGGCTTTAATTCTTCTGAGGAGGAAACATCCACTCTTTATCTTTGAGCAAACAGCGTCTATGTGGTCTGTCCAATCAAGAGTGTCAGTCATATGTAGACCCAGGAACTTGATGGCGTCAGAGCAGGCAATGCTCTTAGATGAGATGCGAATGAGGAGGCTTTCGGTGGGTGGAACTTGTGAGTGGAAGTTTAAATACACCGTTTTTGACGGTTGAAGAGAAAGGAGGTTTTTGTTACAGTATTGTGACATTATGGAAGTTTGTTCGTTGGACATTTGTGAGAGTGGTGCTAAGATTTTCTTTTTGTGCTGTGAGTATATGGCTGAAATCATCGACGTATTGTGTTAGTATACCAGTGGTGAAACATTCTGGCATATCGTTGACATAAAGGAGGAAGAAGGGTGGTCCAAGAATGGTTCCTTGTGCGTAACTTCGTATTTTCCCTCTTCCTTTGATCCACCTTGACGTCAACAGACGTAGATGGTCAAAATAACGCACATGCTTCATGAAGTAATCAACGCTTCGCGTGATACAGCATGTGTTATCTGACAGCTGTAGGATGATAGCCAGACGCACATGCTCGCGCTCCTCTTCCCGTTTCCCCGTCACCAAGACAACACAATCACACATTCACCGAACGATAATCACCGATAATGAATTTGAAAATCGTTGCCGCACTTACGATGTCTAGCAGAACCAGACCCTACATTAATTTATTCGTATCTACAAACCTTATTCGTCTCCGTTAGCGTAAGTGCATTTAATATAATACGTAGAGAAAATTCGTATCCGAAAGGCTGCCGGGGACTGTTTTAAAACATAAAAGGGATCTTGATTTCTTCTATTGTGTTATTTTTGTATTCGCCGACAACATTGATGAATCCGTCTGGTGAAACGTATCATCGTTCGCTCTAGCTCTACCTATGTAAATAAATAATATATTTTAAAATTATTTACTTGTACCTTCATCACAACAATAATATTACGAATATGATAAATGAGGTCCTAAGGGATAATTCTTTCTTCCCATGCACAAGTTCCAGGGTTCAAATTCTTGTTTGTCCAGATACTTTTGGCGAGTGAAGTGCGCTACACACATTGCGAAGTCGTAAGTCGTAAAGGTCAATATCAATCAGTCTAATTTCTGACAATCATCTCAGCAAGACCGTCAGTTTCATAAACTAAATGGGGGCACTTCATTCATTCTTACCATTGTCATCACCGATCAAATTGATTAATCCGGCCAAAGATTCGTTTTTTTTTTAAGGAAAATTAACAACATGGCATAACCACTAGCACTAAACACAATGCATAGGACATTTAAAAATAGTATAGACTACGTACAACAAACAAGAACAAGATTGCGTCGGGGCCTGCAGGGTTGGCTTGGTCGCTTTGATTTAAAGTCCCCCACTGAAAATCAGTTATATAACTGAGTGGGCAGACTCTAAATAAAATTTATTATTATTATTTTATAACAATAAACATATTTTTATGTTGAAAATAGTTGGTGGGGACAAAATAATATGATAAATGGTGTCCTATATGCATCGAATCCAATGCTCCAAGGTCCTTGTCTCAAATCCCGGTTCTGGCATAGATTTTACGTCGGAAATTCCATGGCTAGTATTGCTACTAGTAACAAGATACTGTCAGTTTACCTCCTATCAATTTCCACAAAACACTCGCTCGAACACGAAATCGTCTCACGACTTTTTTGCAGCGCCTACGCCATCAAGCGGACTACAGTCGAACGAAAAAATGCAAAACATTGCCTGGGAAATTGCTGTTTTTTCCGAAATGGTTGGCGATAGAACAATTCTGTTGACTGGGTTGTAGAGAAAATTCATCAATCAGGGCGATAGAGTTAAGTTTTCTGAAATAAGAGTCTAGGGGTATTTTTTAAAGTTCCATTAAACAGCGCGTGAAACAGTGCTTTTGTAAAAATGTTGCCATATTAAAAAATTCGTGCTAGATAAATGTATACATTTTCTTAAAATCCGGCACCAGAGGGCTCTATAGAAAACCTTCACAATTATATTGATGAAGATTTTATGCCGATCGGTTGATAAACGGCTGAGAAAACAGCAATTTGCTGGAAATCAACGTTATTTTCAAAACTACTGCCTATTTTCACGTATCCTTTATTCTCTTAATTAATGAGTCAACTTGAAATATTCCACGTGCAATTTTTAGTTCACCAGTAGACAAGGTTTTCTCTGTCAAATTTATATTTAAAGTTGTTCTTCATGTTTTCATAGTGTCCTTCAAAAACGGTATTATTATTGGATCTATTTCATATATTTCTAATACATGTTTAAGCCATGAATGGGGCACAGAGTCTAACGCCTTTTTGTAATCAATATATGCAGTATGAATATTTATTTTAGACACATGTATTTGTCTCATAACCCAAGAATCTACAACCAACTGTTCCATACAACCTTGGGAATACTTTTTACAGCATTTTTGTTCATCTAATAATGATTGCTTCTTCACAATGCTGGTAAATTTTGCTTGCAATACAAGATGTAAGTAGTTTGTACACAGTTGGTAGGCATGTAATTGGTTTGTAGTGAGCCGGATTTTGTGTATCTGCATTCTTTGGTTTTAGTAACGTTTTTCCTTCTGTAAAAAGTAAAGGAATGGCTTCATCTCCTTTCACTAATGCTGTAAAATATTTTGCTAGATCTTCATGCAAACAGGTGAATTGGGTAGGTATTGGATGAGCGTAGCGAGTGAAGCGAAGATTCCATTTAACTACATTGGAGAAAAAAATCCGGAATGTTTTTTTTTTCTTTTTTTTGTATTTTTGTGTGTTCGTTAACACGATTCCGGCTAAACCGATACTCCAATTTCAATGAAATTTTCTGGAGACCTTTGAAATCTCTGAACCTAGAACTACACAGTTCAAAAAATTGATCGAAAACTTATTTCTCATGAAAATTGCAATTTTACGATTTTTTTCGATTTTCTTGTTTTTCTGTGTTTGTATTTTTGTGTGTTTGTTAACACGATTCCGGCTAAACCGATACTCCAATTGTGATGAAATTTTCTGGAGGCCTTCAAAATCTCTGGACTTAGAACTGCCACCTTTTTGGGCGCGATCGAAAACTAATTTCTCATGAAAATCGCAATTTTACGATTTTTTTCGTTTTTATTTTTTGTTTTTGTTTGTATTTTTGTGTTTGTTAACACGATTCCGGCTAAACCGATACTCCAATTTTAATGAAATTTTCTGGAGACCTTTTAAATCTCTGAACTTAGAACTGCACGGTTCGAAAAATTGATTGAAAAATTATTTCTAATGAAAATTGCAATTTTACGATTTTTTTCGATTTTCTTGTTTTTTTCTGTTTGTATTTTTGTTAACACGATTCCGGCTAAACCGATACTCCAATTGTGATGAAATCTTCTGGAGGCGTTCAAAATCTCTGGACTTAGAACTGCCACCTTTTTGGGCGCGATCAAAAACTTATTTCTCATAAAATCGCAATTTTACGATTTTTTTCGTTTTTATTTTTTGTTTTTGTTTGTATTTTTGTGTTTGTTAACACGATTCTGACCAGACGGGTGGGGCTACAACGTTTATATTTTACATGAAAATTAAGGTTATAGTGATGGTATTGTTTTCTGAAAGAAAATTTTGAAAAAGTTAGCTAGAATCCATGGAATAAAGGTTTTAAGATGATTTTTTTTTTTTAGGTTTATAATAACATTTAACAAGTATCAATAGAAACTTGACAACAATCACCTTCAATGCATTTAAGAAGCACTTGCAAAGGAAAAGTGGTCCTACGCAAACTAAAAACTGACAAAAACGCTCATCCATCAACGCGGCGGGACTTAAGCGTTTTCCTAGTACCAAAAGTTATGAATGTTATTAACTCCGGGAGATTTCCAGTTATGTGCTCCATGTTATACTAGCTTCAGATCTTCGAGAGAAATGCTATTGGAGGACATTTCATTAACTTGCTCCATATCTTGAGTTTCTTCCACAATCCATGCTGCATTCCTGTTGTTCTCTACAGGTCTACTCCAGATATCTGACCTTAAATTTGTTATATCTTCTTTTGATGGTTAACCGTTATTAATTATTGGTGTAAGTCCATTTTGCAATGCCGATATAAATATTTTTCATTGTTCTTAAACAATTAATTTTGATGTTTTCTACGTGTAAATAACCTGTACCTTTTCCGCCTCTTTGACAGCGCACTAAGCTTTTATTTTAATTAATGTGTCCGTGTAATCAATTAAATTCACATTCTCATTTTCGTGCCTAGTGTGAATTATCATTCTACTAAATATACTATTTACTTGGTGCATTAAATTTTTAGACCTATTATTCAATTCAATTGCTTTATTCACCAAACTGTGCTTGCGCTCTTTACAATGGCTTTTAGTTGTAGAATACTTCAATATTGAGTTACATGGATTAGATCGAATAAAATAAGACTGTGCAAAGAGTGCATCAACATGATAATACAGAATTTAACATTCATTCAATTCATACAATATCTATCTACTTTTATTTTACTTACTTAAATCTAAATTAAATATAATTGCAGTATGAACACTGCCTAAATAAATAAGTACAACAGTGCCAGTAGCATACTAATACAGAATAATTACAACAAATGAAAAACACACGAATGGTTTATGTAATATTGCATTTTTTTACATTGAACCATAATACACAACTTTTTAGTACATCGTACAAATATTACAAACTAAACATAACAATGAACCTAAAGTTAAGTAGTGTATCAAGATGATAATACAGAATTTAACATTTAGTTGCACTATTCAATTCATTCAATTCATACAATATCTATTCACTTTAATTAGGCCTATACTTACTCGTCTAAATTAAATCTAATTGCAGTATGATCACTGCCTAAAAATAAGTACAACAGTGCCAGTAGCACAAAAATACAGAGTTTGACATACAACATGTAGGCCTCCGCCAACCATCAGGAAAGTTCCCATCTCACTGAGGAATATAAACAATGTTAGTAATCTATATATAATTATATACTAGGCCTAACTTAGTTTTTACAATTGGTAACGTCAAGCTAGAACTCGATGTGAAGCATTTTTCAAAGACATTTAATAATAGGTTAGATTTTATTTCACGTTTGAAAGCTTGTTTGCTGAGTTTTTTTTTTATTGTGGTTGACTGGTTGGTAGTTTATTGTATAGCATAAATCCTTGAAAGTTGATTTTGGATTTCCCGAACTTTAGTGTATTGACATGTCTAATGTGAAGATTGTTTCTAGTACGGGTAAAGTGGTCATGTGTATCCCTGTTCAGTTGAAACGATAGATTTGTCATACAGTAGCTATGAAGCATGTTATGTATAAAATGATAAAGTTTGGTATTTGTGAAGGCTGATGAGTGGCAGTATTTTATTTTGACTGTACATGTGCATACGATGCATTTCCATTGTGTAGTTAAAGATATTACGAATAGCTCGGTTTTGAATAATGGCCAAGAGGTTTATATCGGATCTGCAAGATGTCCCCCATACTATATTTAAATAAGAGAGGTGGCTGTGTATGTATGAGTAGTAAACCGATTTGAGGACAGATACATTTATTAATACTGAGATACGTTTCAGGATGCCTGTAATTGGAGATATCTTCTTGGCTACATGGTCAATATGCTCCTGCCATGACAGACGTTTATCTAATATTACACCCAGATACTTAACTGAGGGGACCTCTAGGATTTGAGTGTTGTTTATAGTTAGTTGGATAATGTGATTATTCTGAGAGAGATTGCGTGAGTTGAAGATTATATAATTGGTCTTCATTATGTTGAGAGACAGTTTATTTAAGCGTAGCCATTCTGCTAGTATTAATAGGTCATCTTGCATCATATTTGCCAGTTCTTCAAGACTTTGAAAAAAGTAAAATAAGTTTGTGTCATCTGCAAATGATTGTAATAGACCCTTTAGTCCAGACTGGCTGAGATCATTTATGTAAACTAGAAATAGTAGCGGGCCAAGTATGGAGCCCTGGAGCACACCATAATTAATTATCTCCTCTGTCCCTTTACTATTACCTATTATCACAAATTGGATTCTATTTTGAAGGTAGCTTCTGAAACATTCAAGGGTTAAACCTCTCACACCGACACGTTCAAGTTTATGACAAAGAATGTTATGGTCAACTGTATCGAATGCTTTGCGTAGATCAACAAATAGCCCACTAGCATATTTCCCATTATTAAGTTTATCTTGGACTTTAGAGACAAGGTCAACAATTGCTGATTCTGTGCCTGTGGAATCACGAAAGCCGTATTGACGCTTGTAGAAAAAATTCACTTTGTTAATGTAAGCATTCAGTCTGTTTCTTACAATTTTTTCCTGTAATTTGGATATACCTGGTAGAATTGAGATTGGTCGGTAATTGTTAACATTCGTGGGGCTGCCACTTTTAAAAATCGGAATAACTTTTGCCACTTAAGAGGGTTCACCACCCTTTTGGCAGTTAGTAAATAGCGGTTCGCTCGGCCAAGAATCATCCTACGTATATACAATTTTGCAAACTTGTCAATAAAGCATACATGGACGTTCTTACAGTCATAGATTTTCTAAATTTTGTCTTGATCAGCCAGAAAAAATCACGAATATAGTCAATTTTGGACTTTTGACAAAATTGAAATTCGTGAAATCTAATTTATTTTTTAAAAATTTCTTCAAAACAAATTTTAGGAATGTGTTACTATAGAAACCTTTATTTCCACTTTCGTGAGATATGTTCAAAATTTCTAACAACTGTGGTGTCATTCAGCCGAGCAAACAGCAAAATGCCTAAAACGCAGGTAGTGAACGCTCTTAAGATTACCTGGAACGATACCAGAAGACATTGACTTGTTGATCATAGTGGTAAGTTAAACTACGAGTTGAGTTCTGCAGTGTTTTATAATTTTTTAGGTAAATCCATCGGTACTTGATGACCCACTGACCCATAATAATTTCTGAGATCTCAGATTCATTGGTAGGGGACATGAAAAAAGAGTGAGCATTGCTCTTAGGTAAGTGAGTGTAAGTAGGAGTATCATTGGGGTACGAAGGTATGTCTTTCGCCAGTTTATCACCAATATTCGCGAATTAGTAACTGTTGTTGAACTCATTGGCAACTGTTAAAGGATTAGTTAATTCTACATCGTCTTTTATAATGGCTATACTGTTTTTTTTATCTAAGTTGGGTTTATTGTATATTATTTCGTTCACCGTTCTCCACATTTTTCGATAGTCTTTAAGGTTATTATTAAGTTTATCATTAAAGTAAGCTGCCTTGCTTGACCTGATTTCTTTAGTCACCATATTTTTGAATCGTTTGTAATCTCCGAGAATGGCTTTCGAATTTATTGCGTTTTACTTATTGTATAACCTTTCCCTTTGTTTTATTAAGTTTATAAGTCGTGCATCTATCCATGGGCTTGTGTTGTGGTCAAGATGGGCAACCTTCTTCATGCGGGTACAATTAGTTATATGGTCGCTAAGCTGACTGTGAATTATTGTTGACATTTCATCGGCAGTCATGTCATCATGAAGGGTAATTGGAGAATTTGAAAGATTGAATACAAGCTGGTCATGGTCCACAACTGATACTAATTCTTCCCTTTTATTTTTTCATGAGTAGATCTTCTGGAGATCTCGGTTACTAGCATCTCATGGTCAGATAGGCTTGCAGAGACATTTGAAATAGTTAGGGGATGAGTGTGGGAGTTACAGATGATATGATCTATTAGAGTAGAAGAGTCTGCGGTTATACGGGTGGGGTACTTGGTGTTGGCAATGTAGCATCCATATCTTTTATTCTTGTATTTATTTCGAACATTGTCATACTTTTTGGAGGCAATGTCAATATTTATGTCTCCAGCCAAGATACCTGCAGTTTTAAAATTGCTAAGAATTGTATCCAGTAATTTTATGAAGTCCTCTGTTGTTGAGTTAATAGGATTGTTTGATCGGTAAATTGCACCAATTGAGAACTTAGTTATCTATGATTGATTGGTTAATTCAATATGGATAAAGCTATTATCATTATCACCACCTCTATCTATAAGAGTACCATAAGAGTATTGTGTTAAGCGTCCAAGATCTCTTCTGAGACTCTCAATTGTGGCCACTAACCTTGGTTCCCACTTCGGCTCTTTCCTAACTCCTCTATCTGTGTCATCAGTAGTTCCAATTGCCATATTAGTGCAACCGCGCCACCACAGTAAACATATGTATGTAATGTCTCAAACTTAGATTAAATATTTTGTTCCCATTGTTTTTCTAACACATTATTCATTTAGTTGACAATGGCATTATTATTTAATGAATTTCTAATTTTTGGTATATTGTGTCTTTCTGCAGGACACATTACTGCAAACTTTTGTCTGGCGTCATAAAATATCAGTTGGAGTTCTTTCTGCAATGTACTCATCATATTCTGAGTGGGCTGAATTAAGTGTCGTTGGGGTTTTTGTGGTTCTATGTGTGGTCCTATCTGTGTCTAAATTTCGTTTTGAGAGTTTTCCAATGAACTAACTGTCGCAGGCCGGTAGGATGTTGGTTGACCCGCGGAGTAGATAGGAGTAAAAGGGAGGGGGTAGATGTTCACCCGCAAGAACTTCTGCTGCGCAGGAAAATGGAGACTGGAGACCCGGGTTCGTGCTCCGACGCCTTGCAGCCAGGGCCGTTAATAAGTGTCTAGGGGGTATATGTGACTGGTGTCTAGAACACCTATTTTGTGGGCTATGCGAGCCTATAAGAAGCTCGGGAGCTCGGCGTCTCGCGACTAAGCCTACAGTAGGCGATAATCTCGGCGTCTCGACGTCTAAGCCTATATGAGTCAGTTAACTCGGCGTCTCGACGTCTAAGCCTATATGAGGCAGCTAACTCGACGTCTAGGTGTCTATCGTAGAGGAGGGCATTCGAAGTCTCGCGACTAGGCCTATAGTAGGCATAAACTCGACGTCTCGAATTCTAGACCTTTAAGAGGCATGTCTGGAAGTTCTCGACGTCTCGGAGGTCTCGACGAAGGATGGTGCAGATATTGAAGGCGTAGCAATGAGAACAAGTGACGTAGATTTAACTAGGATAGTGTATTGTGACAATATGTACATTGTACAGAGAGACAGGATAGATGTTGCGAGTAGCAGGCATAACCGAACCACTGGCGAGGCCCTCGCAGGAGCTCTCGTTTTAAAGCAGAGTACGGTTGTCCGAACCCAAAGTTAGACACATGTCCATCCCTTGAAGAGGGGGAGAAATGACGTTGTATGGTGTCCTGAATCGATCCCCACAAGAACATGAAAAGGAAATAACCGTTGCATGCTAACAAAAATGAAACAGAAACACATACAAACAATTCAAGAATGAACAATACAAGCACCAGACAATATGCAAATCAAAGTTTACTTATGAAAATAGATTGTCTTTCTTGCTTGATGTTTCAATAAAAATATATGTTTCATAGTTCAAATAATTGTTCTTTTATGAATATAATTGTTAATAAATAGTAAAATACGCAACTATATTCATATTTTTATCACTCGCGTGAAGTGGGGTTGCAACACTAACATCATCTCCATTATTTTTATCCTGCTCGCGGTTCTCAATAACTTCTTTGCCATTTATAGATAAATGCAATTCTTCATCTACTTCCTGTCTCATTTGCTGTATTTTGTTGTTAGGTATAAGGTTATTTTAAAGAATTATCCTTCGTTGATCTGCTATTCGTTGTTCTGTGGCATCAATTTTTGGGACGTCTGCTGTAAATGCTCGTTGTAATAAAAATCTGAATCCCGTTGTATTCGTTTCTAGGTGTGTAATGCTCAGATAATTACGTTTGATTGATTGATTATTGCTTAACGTCTCATATTTATGCAAATAGGCTAATCGAAACGATGAGTGGTGATAGATGAGGATGAAGTATGAACAGAAGGGAGGAGGGGAAACCCGGTACCGGCACGTAGCCTACTCCTTTCGAAAAGTACCAAGGTGACCAAAGGCTTAACGTCCCATCCGAAAGGACGGTTTAACTTTGACATATAGGTTCCTCCACTAACCCGGACTGCCGAGCAGACGTCGAGGAGAACGAGGCCGTTACACTAGCTTTCAAACCCTCCATCTGCTCTAACCAGCGGTATACGTGAGTTTCAGGGATGAGCGGTCACCCACTCTACCCATGACCACGCCCGATTCTGCTTAACTTCGGTGTTCGAGTGGGAACCGGTTAAACGAGCTCGGCTAAACCGCTGGCCAGATAATTACGAATTATACTGCAATTTATCAGTAATGTCCATTTAATACGTAATCGTGGTTTAGCAGCTTTGGTGGTTAACCGCACATTAACAGGTAAAACATTCATTGACTGAGCAATATTTCGATCTACAATATTTTTAACTTCTTTCTAAAGATATTTGATTATTAATCTTCGGGGGAGCCGTGTTTCCGCTCTATCAAAAATCTTAACAACATCAACACCAAGTTACCCCATTCGAGCATGTAATATTTCCTAACAAAGCGCTTCATATTGCCTTGCCATGGATTCGCCGTCATTTTAATTACGCATAATGGTTCCTCAAATGTCATATTAAAATAGTTTTTAAATGTACAAAATCGTAGGTCTATTTAGTTGTAACCACCCATTACAGCACAATCACAAACAATTTCTATAAGTGTGAGTTACCACTATGTATACTCCTTTCCAACAGTGTTGTTCCAGATAACCAAAAATATTATCTAGATAAAGATAAGATACACTTACTAAAAAAGTATCTAGATACAGATAATAGATAATGGACATGAATTGTATCTAGATATAGATACATATACTTGCAATGTATCTAGATAATAGATAATAGATACTTTTACAAAAGAATTCGGCGTAGACCCAATTCAATTTTCCGTAGTACGTTTCAGGGCTCTTGTCTAGGAGGCCTGTATAGTATTTATATTCTGACCTTCAAGTCCAGTAGTATGTTAAACTCGTAAGGTTCGGTTTGGAACATAACAACCCATTTTATTAGAAGAGAGTAGCCCTACTTACCTGGCTGAAAAGGCATGCAACAACAATATGATAGAATGTTTTACCCTACATAGGTACAGTACACACAATAAAGGAATAGGGAACTGTCCTTCATTACCAAATTTGAATATGTCCCTACTAATAACCTCATATACCGTCCAGTAAAGTTTTTTATGCGTCCGGCTTTTATTAGCGCTACTGTGAGCGAGGAAAAATTTGAATAGGGCTTCGCGCCGGAAAACGGCCATGCACCATTGCAGGTGGGCGTGACGTCATCGTAAGGTTCGCCGAGGCGGCTAGCTGGCAGTTCTGCCAATCAGCTTCCCCTCCTCACCTCACGATTACGTCACAACCAAAAGAGCGCGTACTTAAGTCTTTGTGCGGGAATTCAAAACTCAGGAACTTTGAACATGCATAGAATCCACAGACTTTATTTTTTATAGTTTATTTTAATTGCGATGTTTATTAAATTGAATATTACAAATTACTAAATACGTGTAAGATATATTTGAAACCAAGGACAGTTCCCTATTACAATGCTAACAAAAATATTTTACCAGTTGCATTATTTGGAGGCCTAAATGGAACAGGGAAGGATAGTTTGACTGAAATGTTTGGGATATTTTTTTTTTAAATGGGCCTTTTTAAAGCTAAGTTTGCTATTCAAATATAAACGATATTAAACTTTCAGAAAGTTCATGTTTGTTAGCTTGTAGGCCAACTTTTGAAAAGTTCAAGTTTCACGAACTAAGCTTACGTTCGTATTAAGTTTTTTTTAAAGTTCAAATAAAAAAGAACTTTTTCCCTGGTCAAGTTAAACGAAGACATTGCAAAGGGGAAGACAAACGTTTTGGATGAGCGAAGCGAAGACTTCAATTTCACTAACCCCCAAAAAAATTAGCTCGGGTGTTTTTTGTTTGTTTTTCTGTCTGTTTGTTCGCGCTCTACCGGCCAAATGGCCTATGCGATCTTGACGAAAATTGTAGGGGACCTTTGAAAACTCTGAACTTAGACTTGCCACGTTTTTGGGTACAATCGAAGAAATATTTCTCATAAATATCGTACTTTGACGATTTTTTTACGATTTTAAATGCGATATTTTCGTGATATTTGGCTCGCGACTGGGCAAACGACTACTCCGATCTTGATGAAACTTTATGGGAACGTTTAAAATCTTTAAAATTATTTATAATATGATTTAAGGGACATTTTAAGAAATATTTTGCAAAGAAATCGTACTTTTACGATAAAATAAAATAAAAATAATACAATATTTTCGTGATGTTTGGGACGATTCTGACCAAACGGATGGGGCTACAACGTTCATATTTTACATGTACATTAAGATTATAGTGATGTTCTGCCTTTTGAAAGAAAAAGTTGAAAAATTTGCCAAAATTCATTGAAATAAAGGTTTTAATAAAAGCCTTTTGTAGGTGTATAATTAACAAGTAATATCAAGTTCCAAGAGAAACTTGACAATAATCACCTACAATGCTTACAGAAGCAAGTCTTTGGGGCTCGAGATTTTTGCATTCTATTGTTATCCCACGCATACTAAAAACTTACAAAAAGCTCACCTATCAATGCGACTACAAAAAGCGTTCGCGAAGCGCCCTAGAATTCATTAAGTCCCAATTAATCACTTTAATCAAATCACTTTAATCAAATCACTTTATTGCATTCTTAAGTTTACATTGCAGTATAAAGAGTATATTAGTTAAATTATTATTTTATATGGTATAATAACATGTACGTTTAAGTAAAATCAAAATAGGTTATGCAAAATACGTACAGTGTAAACTTGTTTTGTTGCTGTCATAAGCAGAAGCTTGAGCGATCGGCAACAAAACATGCGTCTATACCTATTTAGTTTACAAGTAGGAAATTAATATTTTAGCATGGTTTAGGTTTGTGAGACATATGTTTTTGATCTTATGTCTATGTCTAGGACTACGTACAATGCTATATCTATTATTAATATGAAAATAAGATGCTAAAAAACTAATTGATAATATAACTGAATATAAGTATAAATATTTCATTTTATGTAATAACTAGTAGAATTTTTGCACGATTGGTTTGATCTATTTGCATTGATATCCATAAAGAAAATTTAGCATAGCATCATTTTGATTATTCTTATTCTTTCAGATTTACGAGATTTTCAATTGTTTCTGAGGGTGTTGAAGTTAGCCATTGCTGTAAGCTTGTTTAAATGTAGATTTAGATTCATGCTTTTTGATTGACTTTGTAATTTTGTTGTATATTCGAGGACCTAGTTATAGTGCATGCCTTTGTATGATGTCTTTAGATGTTCTGTGTATAATAAGATTTTGGCTACTGTTTTCTCGTGTATTTATGCCATGTGATACTGTTTTTATTATTCCAGTATTTTTGTTTAGGTGCACATAGTTGGTTAACGCCTTGACATATAGCTTTCTAATATCAAGTGTTTGGCTTTCTACGTAAACAAGCGAAGATGGATATTGGCGTGGTTTCTTTAGCATTACTTTTAGAACCAGCTTTTGCATTATAATTAATTGTTCAATATGTGCCATATACGTTCCACCCCACCCTAAGATACCATATTGTGCTACTGACTGAAACAATGCATGGTATACAATTCTTAGCGTAGGAAAAGAAAGAATGTTCCTAAGATTGTAGAATTTGTAAATAGTGTTTCTGAGTTTTTTTGTAATAAATGAAATGTGATCATTCCATCGAAGATGTTGATCCATTATGAGTCCAAGGTACCTGGTGTTGTCTACTTTGTTTATTGCACTACATGTGCAGTTTATAGTGTCCCCAGTACATAGATTAGAGTGTATTTGCAGTTTAAGGTTGGGGTTTGCAGGTTGCCCATTTGATTTAGGAGAAAATGTTATATACACAGTTTTGTCTTCATTTAGCGTTAGAAGGTTTTCATTTAACCATTTAACCACTTTATTCATTAGTGCCTCGGCCTGTTGATATGTTTCATTCCATGTATTTCCAGATACGATTAAGACAGTGTCATCTGCAAAACTTAAAATGCGAGCTCCTTTAGCATTACATAGGTCTTTAATGTAATTGTGAACAGAAGTGGTCCAAGCACAGTGCCTTGAGGCACACCGTATTTAATTTCTCGTGGTGAACTTAGGGAATTGTTATACTTACGTACTGCTGTCTTTCTTTCAGATAATCTTTGATTAATTCTATGCAATACCCCTGATTCCATATTTTTTCAAGTTTTTAATAAGTATTTTGTGAGACACCGTGTCAAAAGCTTTTGCTAGGTCAAGAAAAATTACTAGAGGTTTTTTATTGAGGTTGATTGCCAAGTGAATCTCCTCCGTTAATTTATAGATTGCATTTTCTGTGCTCTTCCCCTTGCGAAAACCGTATTGGTTTGGAGAGAATATCATGTTACTTTCTAGGTACTCGCTAACTCTTTTTTAATGCTTTTTCGTGTATTTTAGAAAGGGTTTGTTAGTAGGGATATGGGTCTGTAGTTAGATGTTTGCGTTTTATCTCCTTTTTTGTGAATAGGTGTGATTATTGCATGTTTTGTATTCACTAGGAATATACCTGTTGAAAAACTTTGATTTATGATGTGAACTATTGGCTTTAATATTAGTGGTTTCAGAGCTTTTAGTGTTTTTGATTGGATGTTATCGATTCCATGGTGCTGTATTTTCTTTTAGTTCGGTTATGTACAATGAGATTTCTGTTTCAGTAACTGGATAGAGGAAAATAGATTTTTCTGTGTTATATGGTTCGTGTTCTAAAGAAGGTGTAGTTTCAGAATAAGGTTGTTTCCTTTTTAAGATTTCATCTGCCATTTTTTCCCCAATGTCAGTAAAATAATTATTGAACGTGTCAGCTACAAGTGTTGGGATTTATCCGCGTTAAGTGTTCCTTCATTTGTTACAACTTCTTTTATAGACAAACGTTTTTTTACACAGTTGTTAGTAGCTTCGTTTATTACGTTCCACACTATTTGGGTATTATTGTTTGCATTTTGTAGCTTATTCTTGAAATAATCTTCTTTAGTGTTTTTAATGATCTGATTTAGTTTATTACGATATTGTTTATAATTTGCTTTGAGCACGGTATCTAGAGGGTGGTTTATGACTTGTTTGCTAAGTTTATCTCGTTTTCTTATTGATTTAATTAGACCTAGCGTTATCCATGGTTTTATTTTTTTGGGGGTGAATTTTTGTGTGCTTGTATTCAGTAGCTTTTTCAATATGGCCTCCTAGTATTTTAAGAAAGTTGCCTGTTGCAATGTTAACATCTGGTTCATTTGTTACGTTTTGCCATCCTTCGTTTTCTATATTTTCATATAGTACGTCATAGTTTATTAGTCTAAGTTCCTTTTTATTCCCTGTGTCCTTCGCAAACTTTATCTTTTCTCCCATTCACTGTTTCAATTTGAACTGCAATTGGTAATGGTCAGTAATTGCTGTATGTAGAATTGAAGTTTTTATAATACTTGAGTTTTGTTATGACTGTGTAGTGTTTTAGATTTGATGAAAATGTGATCTATGCAGGATTTACTTAGGCCTGTTTCTCTTGTATATTTTATTTTGTATGATAGGAATCCATTGCTCCACATAGTGTTTAGATAATCTCTTGTACTCCTAGATTCATTACATTGCGTTTATTTGATATTTATGTTCGTTGTATTGCCTATTATTATATCCAGGTCTGATTTTATTTTTGGGATACAAGTGGCTAATTCTTCTATGAATGTATTTATGTTACTGGAAGGCGATCTATATAATGCTAGAATAGTGTAACTTTTATTTTCTTACTGAACGTAACTGAAATACAGTTGGCTTGAGTTATCTCATTAATTTGTTCAATGTTAATTTTGTTATTTAATGTGTTGTCTTTGATAAAAATAGATAATCCATCATGTGTGGTAAGTTTATTGTTAAAATGATGAGATTCATATCCCTCGATTTCAAATTCATTACTACTGCATTTCATTTGTTTTCTGTCAATATTATATATCAAAAATGACTGTGATATTTTGAAGAACGACTAATAGCTCATCAAAATGTTTTTGCATGCTACGTATGTTAAAATGAATAATAGTAATGTTCGTGCTTGTTTTTTGGGGGGTGTGAAATTTTGAGAATTCTTCGTGGGACGTGCAAATTGTACTGTTTTCTCTGGTTTCATTAAGTGTGAGGTCGATGTCAGTGCAAATAGGATGTGACAAAACCATCGTGCAATTTTGTTCTATTTTAGTAATAGACCTACAACTAGATTATACAATGGATAATTAAATTTTAAATTACAAACATATAATAACAAATCAAAGGGTTATCATCTTGCAGATAACTGGAATATTATTGCTACAACGGTTAAAAACATAATCCAAAATAGAATTAAAATTAAAAGTTCAAACAAGGTATAAAATAAAACGTAAAAATAAAATAAAATAAATATATACTTAGTTATGCCTAATACTTATATTAGTTTAGAAGAAGGCCTTGTCTTAAATGAAGACTTTAGTTACAGCGAGGTCTTGATTTGCGGGGTCGGAGATAAAAAAAAAATTTAAGGGGTTTTTGTTTTAGGATAGAAGTCTTGTTATTGTGGTGCTCTTGATGGAATATCTTGTTGCTTACAAAAACCACATGTGAAAATGCTAACAGATTGAATTGCGATCTATGTTTTGGCGCGTACAATGTTGCCATTTTCATAGAAAGAGAGATATCAAGCGAAATGAATAACAGAGATGGAAGATGCACACATGCGCATAAACTAGTTTCCGCCCATACGTCGTCTGCTCTGCCTCTGTGTCCGCGTCTGACAGTGAATCTTCTGTTTACATATTTTAGTATTTTTCTCTGTAAAGACTGTCTCATCTGACAATTTTAACAGGGACGATGGGCTAAAACTGAGTAGAACTTGGAGGCCAACATTAGAACGTTTAAAGTTAGCACGTGCAGAACAAACTAGAAATATCAATTGATGATTGATTAACGCGCATGCGTCATAGTTTTATATAAAGGAGGTTGCACACAATTGTACTTTGTCATTCACTGGGTCGAGCTGGATCGAGTAGGTTCTGCCCAGTGATTTCCTCTTCACATCTCTGAAGATGAGCTGTGCAATCAGTTCGAAACGTCAGCATTTGAATAATGACAATCGACACGGCGTATCCCGACAGCCAAGTTTTATTATTGACTCGGGCCGTGAAAGCCTACGACAAGTTTTAAAGACTGTCTTGTTTTCGACAATTTTCTGGTTTTTAAAGGATGAGCCCAAACTCATAGACCGGGGAAGGAATGCTTTGCATAGTGGGCATACACTGAGTTGCACACTAAAAATGGAGACAAATAAAACAGTTAAAATTATTTCGAAGATACAAGCCAGCATGAAGAATACTGCATACGATTTGGAGGTAAGGCCTAGTAGACTCGACCCTAGCCCAGCTCGGCATCTGCTTAATCAGTATGCCTACATTGTCCATTATGACTAGGCATGGGCCTGAGGGCTAGCTGGGGGTTCGCGCTTACCGGCCCAAATGGCCTATGCGATCTTGAACGGAAAATTGTAGGGGACCTTTGAAAAACTCTGCTCGATGACTTTAGACTTGCCACGTTTGTGGGTACACATAGAAGAAATATTCTCATAAATATCGCTACTTGACGATTTTTTTACGATTTTTTTTAAATGCGATATTTTCGTGATATTTGGGCTCGCGATGGGCAAACGACTACTCCGATCTTGATTGAAACTTTATGGGAACGTTTAAAATCTTTTTTTAAAATTATTCTATAATATGATTTAAGGGACATTTGTAAGAAAAGATTTGCAAAGAAATCGTACTTTTACGATAAAATAAAATAACAAATACATATTTTTCGTGATGTTTGGGACGATTCTGACCAAACGGATGGGGCTACAAACGTTCATATTTTACATGTACATTAAGATTCTAGTGATGTTCTGCCTTTTTGAAAGAAAAAGTGAAAATTTGCCAAAATTCATTGAAATAAAAGGTTTAATTTAAAAGCCTTTGTAGGTGTTAATTAACAATTAATATCAAGTTCCAAGAGAAACTTGACAATTAATCACCTACAATGATTTACAGAAGCAAGTCTTTGGAGGCTCGAGCTTTTTGCATTTCTAGTTATCCCACGCATACTAAAAAACTTACAAAAAAGCTCACCTCATCAAGCGACTACAAAAAGCGTTCCGCCCGAAGAGCCCTAGAATCATTAAGTCCCAATAATCACTTCAATCAAATCACTTTAATCAAATCACTTCTATTGCCATTCTTTAAAGGGTTACATTGCCAGTATAAAGAGTATATTAGTTAAATTATTATTTATATCGGTATAATAAACATGTACGTTTAAGTAAAATCAAAAATAGGTTATGCCAATACGTACAGGGTAAAACCTGTTTTGTTGCTGTCATAAGCAGAAGCTTGAGCGATCGGCAACAAAACATGCGGTCCTACTATTCACCCTATTTAGTTTACAAGTAGGAAATTAATATTTTCAGCCTGGGTTTAGGTTTGTGAGACATATGTTTTTGATATTATGTCTATGTCTAGGGACTACGTACAATGCTATATCTATTATTAATATGACAAAAGATGCTAAAAAACTAATTGATATAAACTGAATATAAGTATAAATATTTCATTTTATGTAATAAACTAGTCGAATTGCACGATTTGTTTGATGCTATTTGCATGATACCATACAAAGAAAATTTAGCATAGATCAATTTTGATTATTCTATTCTTTCAGATTTACGAGAGTTTCAATGTTTCGGAGGGTGTTGAAGTTAAGCATTGCTTTAGAGCTTGTTAAATGTAGAGTTAGATTCATGCTTTTTGATTGACTTTGTAAGTTTGTTGGGTATATTCGCGGACTAGTATAGTGCATGCCTTTTATGATGTCTTTTAGATGTGCTGTGTATAATAAGATTTTGGCTACTGTGTTCTCAGTGACTATTTATGACCATGTGATTACTGTTTTTATTATCCAGTATTTTTGTTTAGGTGCACATAGTTCGGTTAACGCCTTGACATATACTTTCTAATATCAACTGTCGTTTGGCTTTCTACGTAAACAAGCGAAGATGGATATTGGCTCGTGGTTTCTAGCATTACTTTAGAACCAGCTTTTGCATTATAATTAAATTGTTCAAATATGTGCCATATACGTTCCCCCACACTAAGATACCCATATTGTGCTACTGACTGAAACAAATGCCATGGTATACAATCTTAGCGTAGGAAAGAAAGAATGTTCAAGATGTAGAATTTGAAATAGTTGTTCTGAGGTTTTTTGTAATAAATGAAATGTGATCATTCCATCGAAGATGTTGATCCATTACGGTCCAAGGTCCCTCGGGGTTGTCTACTTGTTTATTGCACTACATGTGCAGTTTATAGTGTCCCCAGTCAAAACATAGATTAGAGTTATTTGCAGTTAAGGTTGGGGTTTGCAGGTTGCCCATTTGATTAGGAGAAAATGTTATATACACAGTTTTTGTATTCATTTAGCGTTAGAAGGTTTCATTTAACATTTAACCACTGTTATCCATTAGATGCCTCGGCATGTTGATATGTTTCATTCCATGTATTTCCAGATACGATTAAGACAGGTCATCTGCAAAACTTTAAAAATGCGAGCTCCTTTGCATTACATAGGTCGTTAATGTAAACGTGAACAGAAGTGGTCAGCACAGATGCCTTGAGGCACACCGTATTTAATTTCTCGTGGTGAACTAGGGAATTGTTAATCTTAACGTATGCTGTCTTCTTTCAGATAATCTTTTGATTAATTCTAGTGCAATACCCCTGATCCATATTTTTCAAGTTTTTTAATAAGTATTTGGGAGACACCGGGTCAAAAAGCTTTTTGCTAGGTCAAGGAAAAATTACTAGAGGTGTTTTTATGAGTTTGATTGCCAAAGTGAATCTCCTCCGTAATTTATAGATTGCATTTTCTGTGCTCGTCCCCTTGCTGAAAACCGTTATTTGGTTTGGAGAGAATATCATGTTACTTTCTAGGTACTCGCCTTCTAACTCTTTTTTTAATGCTTTTTTTTTCGTGCTATTTAGAAAGGTTTGTTAGTAGGGATAGGGGTCTGCTTTCTGTTTTTTTTTGTTTTTTTTTTTGTTCTTTTTTTATTCTAGATTAGATGTTTTGCGTTTTAATAACTACTTTTTTTGTGAATACGGTTTGATTATTTTGCATGTTTGTATGCACTTAGGCCGGAATTATTACTGTTGAAAAACTTTGATTCTATGATGTGGAACTATTGGCTTTAATATTAGTGGTTTCAGAGCTTTTAGTGTTTTTGATTGGATGTTATCGCGATTCCTGGTGCTGTATGTTCTTTAGTTCGGTTGTACAAATGAGATTTCTAGTTTCAGTAATGGATAGAGGAAAAATAAGATTTTTCTGTTGTTATATGGTTCGTGTTCTAAAGAAGTGTAAGTTTCAGAATAAGGTGTTTCTTTTTTAAGATTTAATCTGCATTTTTTCCCCAATGTCAGTAAAATAATTATTGAAAACGTGTCAGCTACTAGTGTTGGGTTTTTATCAGCGCCCGTTAATGTTTCAGTTGTACAACTTCTTTTATAGTAAAACGTGTGTTTTACCACAGTTGTTAGTAGCTTCGTTTATTGACGTTCCACACTTTTTGGGGTTCTTATTGTTTGCATTTGTAGCTTATTCTTGAAATAAATCTTCTTTAGTGTTTTTAATGATCTGATTTAGTTTTTACGATATTGTTATATAATTTGCTTTAGCACGGTATCTAGAGGGTGGGTATGGTTTATTGAACTTGTTTGACTAAGTTTATCTCGTTTTCTTATGTGATTTAATTAAGACTAGCGTTATCCATGGTTTTATTTTTGGGGTGAATTTTGTGTGCTTGTATTCAGTAGCTTTTTCAATATGGCCTCCTAGTATTTTACGAAAGTTGCCTGTTGCAATGTTAACTATGGTCATTGTACGTTTTGCCATCCTTTCGTTTTCCTATTATTTTCATATAGTACGTCATCAGTTTATTAGTCTAAGTTCCTTTTGATTCCCTGTTGTTTCGCAAACTTTATCTTTTTCTCCCATTCACTGTTTCAATTGAACTGCAAATTGGGTAATGGTCAGTAATTGCTGTACGTAGAATTGAAGTTTTTATAATACTTGAGTTTTTGTTATGACTGTGTAGTGTTTTAGATTTGATGAAAATGTGATCTATGCAGGATTTACTTAGGCCTGTTCTCTTGTATATTTATTTATGGATGATAGGAATCCATTGCTCCACATTAGTGTTAGATAATCTCTTGTACTTCCTAGCATTCAATTACATTGCGTTTTCGTTGATATTATGTTTGTATCGCCTATTATATATTAGGTCTGATTTTACTTTGTGGGATACAAGGGCTAATTCTTCTATTGAATGTATTTATGTGTACTGGAAGGCGATCTATATACCCATGCTAGAATAGTGTAAACTTTATTTCTTTACTTGAACGTAACTGAAATACAGTTGGCTTGAGTTATCTCATTAATTTGTTCAATGTTAATTGTTGTGATTTAATGTGTTGGTATTTGATAAAAAATAGATAAGCCATCATGTGTGGTAAGTTATGTAAAATGATGAGCATTCTCATATCCCTCGATTTCAAATTCATTACTACTGATTTCATTTGTGTTTCTGTAATATTATAATATAAAAATGACTAGTGATATTTGAGAACGACTAATAGCTTCATCAAAATGTTTTTGCATGCTACGTATGTTAAAAATGAATAATAGTAATGTTCGTGCTGGTTCTTTTTGGGGGCGTCTGATAATTTTGAAGAATGCTTCGTGGGGGACGTGCAAATTGTACTGTTTTTCTCTGGTTTCATTAAAGGTGATGTTCGATGTCAGTGCAAATAGGATGTGACAAGACCATGTGCAATTTTGTTCTATTTTAGTAAATAGACCTACAACTAGATTATACAATGGATAAATTAAATTTTAAATTAAAACATATATAATAACAAAAAAGGGTTATCATCTTGCAGATAACTGGAATATTATTGCTACAAACGGTTAAAAAACATAATCCAAAATAGAATTAAAATTTAAAAGTTCAAACAAGGTATAAAATAAAAAACCGAAAAAATAAAAATAAAATAAATATATACTTCAGTTATGCCTAATACTATATTAGTTTAGAAGGAAGGGCCTTGTCTTAAATGAAGACTTTAGTTACAGCGAGGTCTTGATTTGCGGGGGCGGAGATAAAAAAAAATTTAAGAGGGTTTTTTTTAGGATAGAAGTCTTGTTATTGTGGTGCTCTTGATGGAATATCTTGTTGCTACAAAAACCAACAATGTGAAAATGCTAACAGATTGAATTGACGAATCTATGTTTTGGCGTTAGTGTAGTGTATGATGTTGCTAGAGTTGTTTTCCTTTTTATGTTATAAGAGAGATATGTTTTTTGATGTCAAGAGCACATGAAAGTTTGACTATATGCTTTCAAGAGTTATTTGGAAAGATGCACACATGCGCATAAATAGTTTCCGCCCTATACGTCGTCTGCCTCTGCCTCTGTGTCCGCGTCTGACAGTGAATCTTCTGTTTACATATTTTAGTATTTTTCTCTTAAAGACTGTTTCCTCAGCTGACAATTTTACAGGACGATGGGACTAAAACTGATTAGACTTGGAGGCCAACATTAGAACGTTTAAAAGGTTAGCACCGTGCATAGAAACAAACTAGAATATCCAATTGATGGATTGGATTAACGCGCATGCGTTCAATAGTGTATATAAAGAGGTTGCACACAATTGTTACTTTGTCATTTCACTGGGTCGAGCTGTGATCGAGTAGTTCTCGCCCAGTGATTTCCTCTTCCATCTCTGAAGATGAGCTGTGCAATCAGTTCGAAACGTCAGCATTTGAAAATAATGGACGACTCGACACGGCGTATCCCGGAACAGCCAAGTTTTATATTGACTCGGGCACGTGAAAGCCTACGACAAGTTTTAAAGACTGTCTGTTTTTTCGACAATTTTGGTTTTAAAGGATGAGCCCAAAAAGCATAGACCGGGGAAGGAATGCTTTGCATAGTGGGCATACACTGAGTTGCACACTAAAAATGGAGACAAATAAAACAGTTAAAATTATTTCGAAGATACAAGCCAGCATGAAGAATACTGCATACGATTTGGAGGTAAGGCCTAGTAGACTCGACCCTAGCCCAGCTCGGCATCTGCTTAATCAGTATGCCTACATTGTCCATTATGACTAGGGCATAGGGCCTAGGCTAGGCTGGGCCTAGACCCTAGTAGATAAAGGCCATGGTTAAGACTGACCAATCCTACAAATAGACCTATCTACAGATATGGTGATATAGGCCTAATTTTGTTATGCTTGTGAACACTTAAATTTGGACAGTTGCGTGGCATGACACACTAGCCTAGCTATCTGTTTATTGTAATCAATAGCGTGTAACCAATAGCTTGTAGAGCTAAATAAACGATTTATTTTTATAATTATTGTATTAACACAAACATGTCAAAGAGAGTAGCCCTCCCCCTCCCACCCCAACTCGACATATTTGTTGCAAAGCATTACGGGAGGCGCGAGTATTAATTGCCAATGACAGACAAAACATACGCTTGGCAACTTCTATTATCGATTTTTATCGGCGGTGCCGGATTTCGCGTTCCAGCACTCTTGCAACATCATCTCCAAACACGTTGCATGGCAACATTGTACGCGACCACTTCGGCTTTAACTCGTATTTATTTAAATTTGAGGACGTTTTACGATGTTTGACTATGTGCTTTGGATTCATAAATTGTAGTTCTCGTGGGTGTAGGATTGGGATATTCGGTTATTTATTAGGCGTGCACAAATTAGAAGTCACTTTACTGTTTTAGGCCTAGGCTCAAGAGAGCGATCGCCGAGCTAGGCGTTGTTTATTGACGCTATAGAGGCGCAAGTCTTAGGCGCGTACAAGTATGAATCAACATGGATCTAGTTCCGAATACGAGACATAGCGATACTCCAAACTTACTTCTTCCGTTTTTTTTTTTTTTTTTAGAAAGATGATTTTTTTCTGATTTGTTTCGTCGGGAAACACTCCCTAGGTGTAATTGTTATATTTACAAACAATTCAGAAAATAAAAAAGTCCGCCCAATCCGGGAACGAACCACGGATCCTCCCCAATTCTCAGGTGAGCGTCTTAACCCACTAGACCATCAGGACGGGTACATTTTAAGCTCTGAATTGTAGGTTGCATTATACATCTGAATGGATGGAAACAGTATTGCCAACGAATATCTGCTGCCTTTGAACTGACACCAAACATTTATTATAATGTCATTTCATTTTACCTTTACGCAGGTTATGACGATGTTATTTCTCGATTTGTTTAGTCGGGAAAACACTCCCGTAGGTTGATAATTGTTATTATTTACAAACGATTGCAGAAATTAAAAAAGTCCGCCACAACCGGGAATCGAACCACGGATCTCCCACATTCCAGGTGAGCGTCTTAACAAATCAAGAAATAAACCCGTGGTTCGATTCCCGGTTGGGGCGGACTTTTTTAATTTCTGAATTGTTGTAAATAATAAATATGATTTTATATGAATAACTATTTATTCACAAGTTTTGTGAAACCAATCTAAAGTTAACATTTTTTTTTTATAAACTAAACTACTCAATTGGAAGCAAAAGGTTATGATTATAGATTCAGTTTGATTACACGTTGAATGCATTTCCGAATGAAGAAAAAAACAATTTAAATGAATAACTGCAAACAACAGATAAACCACAATATTCAGAGTGCATAGTCCTTCAGCTTTAAAGGTATCTTCGTACACGAGGCTCTCGCTTCGGTGGTCTGGGACCGAGAGAGAGATTGTCCCCACCGGCTTTGAAGCCAGGAGTATCTCAGGTGGAGCTGTAAACCTTTGTGGTCTTCTGCATTGACGATCTGCCCGGGGAAGAATGTCTGTAGAACGTCTGAGTAGTTCGGGTTTGAAGAACGATACATTACGTTCCTATGAGCACCATCGTTCCGTGCTGACCTTTGACCCACGATCCGTGCCTAGCAAGGACTGTTACAGGGTCCGGGCGGAATGGCGTAGAAAGTTTGTTCTTGGGTACTTGGTGCATAAGAACTTTATCTCCTTCCGCGATCGGACTTGGAAGGCCGTGGCGTTTCTTGTCGCTGTAGACTTTCCCCTGATGTTTCTTGAGAAAGTCTCGGTCACGCATGTTTTTGCCAGAGGGTATGGATGTTGTGTACCTGGAGCTTAAAATCGGGTAGTTTAGTTTACCGCGAATCGGGGAGTACAAACATCAATGTAGGCTGTTGGTTCGGGTAACTTTATGAGGAGTTGCGCGAAAGCTGCGAGATAGGTTTGTAGCTCACTTTGCCAGTCCCACCTTGTGCTCTTGAGCGACTCTCATCCTTTTCAACAGGGAGCGATTTCGGCGTTCGGATTTCGACTTTGCTTGGACGGCCAGTAGAGGAGTTTTTGAAATGATGTTCCACGCCAAGATTTGACAGGTACGCCTGGAGGGCAGTGTCGATGAAGCACGGGCCCTTGTCCGTAGTGATTCTGTCGGGCAAGAGATATCTTGTAAACATGACATCCAGGTGCTTGATCACAGTTTCTCCAGATGAAGACTTGGTAACCACAACTTCCAAGTAGCGGCTGTAGTAATCCACGACGGCTAAGATGTTGTGTCCTGAAGGAAGTGGTCCCAAGAAGTCTGCTGATATGCATTGCCAAGCTCTTGAAGGTAGCGGTGTCCGCACCATTGGTTCTGGGGAGTCTGGAAGAGAGACTAATTGACACCCGTGGCACGATTTTGTGTATTCTTCCACTTCTTTGTCCATGTTCTTCCACCAGACTTTTGATCGAAGTCGTTGCTTCATTGCAACGATTCCCATATGGCCTTCATGCGAGAGTTCTAGGCTTTGCTGATGCAAAGACTTTGGTAGAACAATACGTGTTCCCCTCAGAATGATATCGTCAACGACGCATAGTTCTGGTTCAATAAGCTCGTAGAAACGCTGGTCTTTCGTCCAACGTTGTGTCTGTAGACCATGGCTAGATCTTGGAGTTCCTTGTCAGTTACAGTAGCTTGTCGTACTTCTGCAAGGGACATAGCCTTAGGAACTGAGCTACTTAAGACGGTAAAGACTTCCCACTCGGTGAAATCCGGGTTTGGAGGTTTTGTGGAAGGGACACCCAAGCGGGACAAGGGGTCTGCTATGTTGGTTTTCCTGGGCTTATAGATCACGTTGAAACTGAAAGACATCAGACTAAGTACCCATCTTTCAATTTGTGCACAAGCCTTGGATGTCCTTCTGAAGTTTACCTCTAACGGTCGATGATCGGTAACCAAGTCAAACGACTTTCCATATAGGTAGATACGGAACTTCTCACAAGCCCATACGAGACTAAGGGCTTCCTTCTCTGTCTGCGAGTAACGAGTCTCTACGTCGCTTAGCGCTCTGCTCGCGTATTGTTATTACTCGGGGCCCGTCGACCAGAACCTGAGTTAGCACCGCACCTAGTCCGACAGGACTGGCATCAGCTATTACTATGGTGCGAGCTTCTTTGTTATAAAATCCAAGGACAGGTGGGGTTGCGAGTTTTTCTTTCAGTATTTTGAAAGATGTAGCCTCCGTGGGTCCCCAATGGAAAACTATGTTTTTTTTGGTTAGTTTTCTCATTGGTTTGCTGAGAGTGGTATAATCGGGTATGAATCTAGCTGAGAAATTCACAAGTCCCAGAAAGGTTTTCACTTCTGCTGCATTCTGTGGTTCTCGGAATTTCACAACTGCCTTTTGGATGTGGTCAGCTGGCGAGTAACCGTTAGCTGAGATTTTATGTCCAACAAATTCCAAACTCTTGACTCCAAATACCATAATTGTCTTTGTTGAGGGTTAACTCCTTCTCTTTGACTTTTTTCATCACTGATAGAAGACGTTTATTGTGTTCATTTTCATCTTTACCGTGAACTACGAAGTCGTCAAAGAAGATAACTACTCCCGGACAACCTTGGAATTGTTCTATCATTATCTTTTGAAACATTTCCGGCGCACAGGTTGCACCAAAGACTAAACGCGTGAACCTGAATAAGCCTACATGAGTAGTAAAAGTTGTGATTGGTCTGGACTCTGGTGATAACTCGATTTGATAGAATGCTTGATTAAAATCGAGCTTACTGTATACGGCACTGCCGTTGAGGTCTAGTAACAACTCCTCCACTGTTGGAATTGGATACCTTTCCCTCGCAATAGCTGCATTGGCTTGACGCATATCTATTGTAAGTCTCATTACCGCCTTCCATTCCTCTTGGCCCAGCGCACCTCGCGATGAGAGAAACCCAAAGGGACTATGGCCGTGCACTCGTTCAATTATCACATCTGCTTTTCAAAAACTTGTGGAGTTCCCTTTCAGTGGTTCTCGAAGATAAAACGGGATCCTTCGTGTGCCTGGCTGGATTACCGGTTTCAACGTAGCTATAGCTGGTATTTTCAGTTGAAATCCCTTTCTCAATACCGGTTCCTGTGAGACATTTCCAAAATTTTCCCACGATATCCAGGATTTTGTTATACGGGTTAAACGGTCTCTTGCAACTGTATTTATATATCAGACTACTTTGAGCCACACCAAGTTTTTATGCCGTTCCTTTTCCAAGGATGGTATACCTTTTCCTTTAAAAACCATAACTTGGCATCTTGGACAGTTTCCATTACAAACAACCTACATGTACGTAGAACTTTCCCACAATATCGAGAGGAGAGCTCTTGTCACCATACGGAATGAGTTTCTTCGTTTTAATTTCTGAGATACACTTGATCTTTCTCTTTTAAGTATTTCCCATTGGTCCATATCTATGATGTAACATTTAGAGCCTGAATCGACGAGCATCATCAGTTCGACTCCGCCTACACTGACTGGAAGCAAGTCTCTTGTAGAGTTGGAGTTTTGCTTACCGCTCTTATGGTGAAAGCATACTCGCTGACTGTCGACCCTTTGTCTTCGGAAGGAACGTCACTTTCATCTTCTTTAAGGAAGGAATCCAGTTAAAATCTGTTAGATTTTTTTTTTAATTGGATTTTTGGGATTTTTTTATTTTTGAATAGTTTGGAATGTTATTTGTTTGACTGTGTTAACTATCCCGAGATTGAGTAACTCTAAATACCCGTAATGTTATTGTGTTATCACGCCTGCTCAGTGTGCGCGTAAAAATTGGGTCGTTGGGCGGCGGCGTCGAGAGAAGAATCTGCTTACTTTGAATGTATTTCCAAATACCTTACTAACTAGCTGGCGCTAGAATACAGGACACTGGACATGTTTAGCATGTACGGAAGCGGCGAACGGCGAAAGTAGCGCATTCTGTCGGAAAGCGGTCGACGCCGCGCTAGGCAAGTATGAATTTTACTATGGCGCTCCATAAGAGTTTTGACCTATGCGTCCGGAGCTCGCTTTCCACGTTTTAATTTGGAGCATTACAAAAAACAAACATTCTATTTATCCACAATTTAAGAAGACTCCCGGATAAACGTAGGTAATTAGAAAACCACAAACAACACTAAGTGTATTTCATGGAAGCACAATTATAGCCTACGTTCTATAGTGCGTAATGATTTCATCGACTCATTTATTTATTGCTGGTATGGTTTTTTTTTTGTGTTGACGAACGTATCGTCGCTTTGCCACATTGCTCTTTGCCCGTAATACTTCTTGCGCAGATGGGAGGGAGTGCAGGGAGAGATAATAAACTTGTATTTCGATAACATATGGGATGGGAAAACAGAGATAGGGGTTGGAGAGCGAGTATAAAACGGGAATCGGATAACTCCTAAATACACGAAAATAAACAAACATAAAGTAAATACAATCACTTATTCAAAATGTGTGTTAACACGCACTCAAAGTGATGACATAAATATTTCACTGTTAAAACTCAAAACACAAAAGATACAAGGAAGGGTATAAAAGGTACATTATAATATAAATGAAAGAAAGTCTGTTACATAAACATTGAGTATGTATTTTTTGATTGTAATACAAATTCATTTTTTTCCTTTACTACTATAAACTGTGAATGAGTAATGTCATTTCACATTTCTTAATGCACTGTATTTACTATTTAGCAAACAGGTTGGCAGAGTAAAACATGTTTCATATAAAAGTAGTATAGGCTACACCCTAATTAATAAAATAAAGTATAGATATTATAATATGATACTGTAAATACTAATACATAATTAATGCCTGTTGGTCATTGGTTTTATCCACTACTGTTTGATGCTTCAATATAGGAGCATAAGACACTGGGTACCGGCAGGGGCGTGGGAACTATGTTCCTCACCATTCCCAAGTGGCGCGGAGAGGGGGCCGTCAGACATAGAGCTCCTAAGGTGGACCTATTTAAAATCGAAACGAGGCACAAATAACTTTACGGCAGCACCAATTGGGGGTGTGGGGGGATGATCACTTACAAAAGCTCCTCAGAATTTTCTTGTGGATGGGATAATTTCACCAGATTGTTCAATGAAATGATATACATTATTGTATTTATTGAAGGCAACCTCCGTGTTACAAGCATTAAATTAATATTACTGCTTACTTACGTAATGTTCATTATCATTATGTATATAGATGAGGATGTCTGAACATCGTAGATTCCTTGCAATCGCATATTTGTTATTATTATTATTTGTTTATTCTTGTTTGTTAAAATTGCAACAAGAAACGGCGTCGACGCTAGCAAATATCTTGCTAAAACACTCAAAATCTGTGGAAATCTTGTGCCGCGAAGAGCCTTGATGAAGCAAGTGAAACTAACTAATTTAGCACATGCAGTTGGTTCTCCCATAAGTGATCCTGCACAGGGAAGGGAAATGACCACTGAGCAGGTCTTTGAGGGCGGCGGGCGGTAGGTCGTTCCATTGGTTAACACCCGGAAAAAAACGCACGCTCGGCCGAGCAGGTCCTTTGCCGGAGGGGTTGGAGGGGGGGTGCTTTTTATCGTCGCCCTCAACACGCGGCCCTTGGATGATGCGCGCGCACACGTCAAAATCAGTGGCGGCCATGAGGCATCTTTAAAAAACACCAGATCGGTGTATTGCAGGGTGCATGGTCATGGAATAACCGCATCTGGTCACAGGGTGGGGGAGGTTTACGGCCAGTATGAAATGCAGAGCCCTTCTCTGCACCCTCTCAAGCTTTGTAGTGTTCTCGATGGTAGTGGGTGACCAGGCGGGAAGGCCGAAAGTCATTGGAGGGCTTGACTAGCGACAGGTAGGCCATCCTCTTGACCGAGGGCGTGCAGCCGTTGCAGGTTGCGGGCCGCGAAACCAGCACCTGCAACGCCTTGGTGCGCACGATGCCGTTGTGCACGTTCATGGAGGTCGCTTGTGTCCTGTGAACGCCAGGAGGCGCTGCTTGTCGACGTATCGAGTGGGGACCACCATCGATGGTGTTACATGAAGTTAAAGTGGGGTGCGAGCGAGCGTAATGTCATTCATGTTTTGCACTTGGAGGGCGTTGAGCGACATGCCATTTTTCGTCTGCACCAGATCTGAATGTAGTCTAGGTCTGCTTGGAGGGCGCTGCATCCTCTGGGGTGCCCACGATACAGTCAGGGTGACGTCATCAGCGTACTGGAGCATTTGGATCCTTGCCGGGTAGGAGGTCGGCTACGAAGACGTTAAATAGCAGGGGGCCGAGCACACTGCACCTGGATGACGACCTGGAGTGGCACGTCCCGGGAATTTCTGAAGCGCTCGCCGTGAACTTGAACGAAACTGTGTGCGGCCTGACCAGGAAACTCTCAAACCACCTAAGCAAATGCCCTTAATGCCATAATGCTCGGCTTGGGATAGTAGACGCACGTGTGGCAATTATCGAAGCTTAGACCAATCCGAGAAAGGAACAGTGAATGTGACGGGCTACGCACGCTCGTCCAGTGCCGCAAGTCCATGAGTCAATGGCGCCGGCGAGGAGAGTGGTTGCAAGAACGGCGCCGTTCCCGAAAGCCGTGCGTGCGCCGCAGGGATGACGTTTTGGCTCTCAAGGAACTCGCTCGTCCGGTCTCGCACAAAACGTTCCATCGTCTTACCGACCAGTGAGGTGATGCTGATTGGCCTGTAGTTCTCTTTATGTCTCTCTTGTCGCCGTCTTTGTAGATCGGTGCCACGGACGCCGTTTTCCATTCTGTTGGAATACCCTGTTCAAGCGCCATGTTGAAAAGGTGGCAAGTGAGTCGCTGAGAGCGTTCCGCGGAGTTTTTAAGTAGAATTGCAGGCACGCCGTCCGGGCCCGCTGCTGTATTCGCTTTAGTCCCCCGTAGAAGCTGTTTTATGTCACCGGGCAAGCAAGTCAGCTCGCTCATGGTGGGCTGTTCTGAAAGCTGGGTGGCGGGCGCGTTTCCCTGTGGACGGGGAAAATGTTATCCGCCCGCGAGGAAATTGCTCTGGAACGCCTCACTAAAACAGGCTGCCCACCTCTTTGGGGTCTGACACGGTTTTTCCCCCTACCTTGAAACTCGCAGCATCGTTCGGAATAGTTGCCTTGGAATTAATGTAGCGCCAGAAGAACTTTCTGCTGTCTGCACCTCGCCCAAGTCCCCACATCCAGTTGTCCTTGGCCGTCCGAAGAGCCACCTGTGTTCGATCTTTCTGGCAGCAACATAGGCCTCTCTTGCGTCTCTCAATTTGGTTTCCCGCCATCGGGCAAACAGTCTGTCCGGACGTCGATCATCTTTTTAATGCTCTTGCTTAGCCAAGGGTGGAGTCGACGCTTGTTCCCCCTACTCTCCTCTTGGAACGTACTCTTCCTGCGCACTCAAAGACGATACGCTTCCAGTTTTCCCAGGCTTCATTGACGTCTTCCAGCTGCAGCACCTCCGGCAGTCGTTCAGAAAGCATTTCGTTCAGGGCTTGCCAGTTTGCTTTAGTGAAATCAAGAACATCTCGGGCTGCACTCACAGGACGGATGGCAGTCAATGAGAGTGTGGCCAGGACAGCGTCATGGTCACTCACGCCAGGCACCACCTCCACCGTTGACACGATGCTGGGCGCATCGCAGAGCAGCAGGTCGATAGTCTTCTCACTCGAGTTGGTGATTCGGGTTGGCTCAGTGACCAGTTGAGAGAAAGCCAGTTCAGCGAAAGTAGATATAAAATCATTGGAGGTTCTGTCGCTATGACTATAAACTATGACATACTATGACTATGACAATAAATCTATTATTATTATTATTATTATTATTATTATTATTATTATTATTATTATTATTACTTATATTATATTATAATATTAATTATTATTATTATTATTATTATTATTATTATTATTATCTATTATTATATTATTATTATTATTATTATAATTATTATTA
>JAMZAV010009410.1:0-25774 GCA_024449915.1 Sweltsa coloradensis | reverse complement strand
GCTAACCCCTTTTACCAGGGGAACAAAAAGGGGTTTCATGACGATACGACATACACCACACCATACAGGGACACTAGGGTTCACTCCACAGTTTACTCCACAGTAACCTCGAGCTGGCAAGCATCGGAAAACATTGAACTTTCCACCATTAAGCCAAAGGAGTTCCAACTTCCAATGCCTGTTTAATAGGGTTAGCAACTTTTCAATCAAACTGTCAGTGTTGGTTTTTAAATCGGGGCACATTCCTAACATATAGTTTGTTGTTTTATTTTTACTAGGCCTATTTCACTTGGATAAACCAGCAGATACAATGTGTTATGTTTAGGCCTCCTAATGTGCTTTTAAATGATGGCAAGAAGTTTCCTTGCAATGTTACCTTGAAAATTAGAACAATGCCAAAAGTTAAGATAGCCTAGGCTACCACGTGAGATAAATAATTTGCTCTGAATTGGTTGGAAAAAGTCGCGAAGCCTAGAAAACGTGGAAAAAACAATAAAAAACAGCACGGGAGCACAAATTTATGGCACCATAAGCGGATCAGCATACAACCGTTGGACGTAGTAGGGAATTGTTCTTATGGAATGTGTACTGGACCACACAAAATTTGCCGTAAAAACAGTTTGACTGTAAGGTAAACTGTGGAGTGAGCTAGTCAACATGCTGGGAACATGCAAACATGATGAAAATATGCAAACATGCTGGGAACATGCTAGTGCTTCTTCATGACCACTAGCTTAACAATATCATCACTTTACTCATTGATAACTGCTATGTCAGATAACTTAAAACTAAAAGGATGCAAGAAACAAGAAAGTCAACAGACTTTATAAAATTACGCTAACAAATGAAATAGTTAAGCAAGTAGTCGAGCACTGTACTGAACATGCAGGATAAACCTCTTATAAAGGGAGGATAGAGGGATTAGGAATAAATCAACTGTTCCATGAACTGACTTACAAACATTTCAATGATTGTGCAATAAGAGCGTAGTCGGCTGAATATGACGATGTGCAAGACGCTGAAGTCTCCACATGAGCTGCGACATACGATGTGGAAGGTTCTCGAGGAGCCTTCTTGACGATCGTACAGATTCCTCCCATTCCTGAAATGTGCAACACAGTGAAGTAGGGTTGCACAAGGATAAAATAAAAATAATTGATAATTGGCATTAGGCCTACCACAAACTTAAAATTGTACCAAAATATTTTGGTGGTCCAGCCCGAATTTCTATGTTCGTAATGTTAAACAAGAGTCATTACAACGAACTAAAAACAACATTCAGATGTTAATCTCCTTTTTAATCTTTCCACTTGCCATTACTTCACTTCCTAGATAGGCCTAGCTAAAACTATTCACCACTTTCAGGGTTTCTCAGGACTCCAATATTTATCTGTGCTTGATAATTCCCTGTTTCCCCTTCTCCTGGCATAGTTACAACCTCACTCTTTACCACGTATAGGCCTACTATTTGTATAGGTAGCCTATAATAATATAGGTCTAATGTAGGTATATAATTTGTATACTATGCATAAGGTGACCATATTTTGAATGTTACAAACCGGGACAACTAAAGTGTAAGAATATGTACTTTGTACTTGCGGACCATTTCGGGGTCTGGGGCAAAGCCCCAGCCGCTGGAGGCAAATTTTATTTTGAGATATATATTTGGTCAAATGCCCAGAAAACAGCTTTCTGACATGAATATATGAATTAAAAATGGTTTTAATGTGTACATTTTTGTAGTCATAAAATGTTTATCTGGTGGTTTAAAAATGATAGTAGGCCCTACAAAATAAAAATACTAGGAAACGCTCTGTTGAACGCGTTGATAAGCGAGCACGTGCTATAGCTCTAGACCCACATTGCAATTTATTAAAATTGTAAAATTTGCAACGTTCGCTGTCCACGGGGCCATATTTCCAATATTATTTATTATTGCCAATGTAGGCCTATTTGGGTAAACCTTTAATTTGTGGATAAAATCCACCGCCATCTAGAGGACCTTGACATCATTTCTTTGGAAAAAAACGTAACAAATAATACACTGCTTCCTCGATAGTATTTGATTACTTCTAGGTGGCAGTGCATAGTGCGAACCTCATGCGAGTTTTCGTTGCCATGGTAACGTTACTTTTGTTATAATGTAATTTCCATCTACACTACTTATCGGATCAAAATAAAATTAACATATTTGTGACCGGACGGACATTCTAAATGATTTGGCCACCTCAGATTTTGTCGCCGTTTAGTTTGAAAAAAAAACTTTCGATTAACTTTAATGTAACTTTTTAACTTTTTGAACGATTTTGCCACAAAACTAATGGCATTCAATCCAGATCGAAGCTTGCGGATGGTCCAAATTTCAACTCGATCCGAACCTCCGTTCGACCGCTATCATGAGCCAAAAAAGCTGCTCGACTTTCGTTGCCATGGTAACGGTAGTTTGTTATAATGTAATTTCCATCTACACTACTTATCGGATCAAAATAGAATTAACATATTCGTGACCGGACGGACATTCTAAATGATTTAGCCACCTCAGATTTTGTGTCCGTTTAGTTTGAAAAAAAACTTTCGATTAACTTTATTCTTTAATGTAACTTTTTTACTTTTTGAACGATTTTGCCACAAAACTAATGGTATTCAATCGAGAACGAAGCTTGCGGATGGTGAAAATTTCAACTCGATCCGAGCCTCCGTTCGAACGTTATGGCGAGACATAAAAAAAAAAAACAAAACAAAACAAAACAAAACAAACAAAAAAAAACAGTGACTAATTTTTCCGGCAGAGTCAAATGGAAACGCTCGCTTCGCTCGCTTAACAAGCTCTCGGCAGAATAAAATGCGTGTACGTAATGTATTGATGAGGGCATCATACTAATGAAGTTCTAATCAATAATAATAAAGATAATTGAAAATGCATTGAATTTGTATAGTAATATGCATGTTTTAACTTTTAATACATTTTGTCTTCACTACGAAATAATCCTAGTGTAGGTATGTAATTAATAAAAAAAAAACGTAGTTCAGTTGCATGATTATTACATTTTTATATTTCATTCCCACTTATAAACAAAATTGGGGTTGTGCAAGTCCTGATTTTTTAATTCGAGTCGAGTCGGAGTCTTAAAATAACTCTAGTATCGCGTCCGAGTACTTAAGTCTTTTTTAAATTTCACTGTTACTCTTTGACCAATTTTTTTTTACAATGTTCAATATTAATTTTATTTATTGGTATGTCTATATTTTAGCTCCAAAAGTGAAAGGGTAACATCTAATTGATTTACAATATAATCTCTCTCTAGATCATTTTAATGATCAAGCACAAATGTTGTTTGGGCTAGGCTATGACATAATTCAGTAGTAAGTAGTATTACATTACACTAGGAAACGCTCAGTTGGACGCGTTGATAAGCGAGCACGTGCTATAGCTAGACCCACAATGCACATTTTTTTAAATTTTAAAATTTGCGACGTTCGCTGTCCACAGGGCCATGTTTCCGATATTATTTATTATTGCCAAGGTATTTGGGTAAACCCGTATGTAAATCTTTACTTTGTGGATAAAATCCACCGCCATCTAGAGGACCTTGACTAATTGGGAAAATATTTAAACTACTTTGGTGACAAATAATAGACTGCTTCCTCGAAAGTATTTTGATTACTTCTAGGTGGCAGTGCATTAGAAACTTCGCGCGTCTTTTCGTTGCCATGGCAACGTTACTTTTGTTATAATGTAATTTCCATCTACACTACTTATCGGATCAAACTAAAATTAACATATTCGTGACCGGACGACATTCTAAATGATTTGGCTATCTCAGATTTTGTCGCCGGTTAGTTTGAAAAAAAAAACTTTCGATTAACTTTAATATAACTTTTTAACTTTTTGAACGATTTTGCCACAAAACTAATGGCATTCAATCGAGAACAAAGCTTGCGGATGGTCAAAATTTCAACTCGATCCGAGCCTCCGTTCGAACGTTATGGCGAGACATACAAACAAAAAAAAAACAAAAAAAAACAAAAAAAACAAAACGAGTGACAAATTTTTCCGGCAGAGTCAAATGGAAACGCTCGCTTCGCTCGCTTAATGAAGATGTTGTTGGTTGATTGGATATTGCTTAACGTCTTATATTAATGCACTTTGGCTTTTCGAGACGATAGTGACATATTTTTATTATTTGTGCCAAAAAAAGTTCTGTACTTCCAAAAAGAACACAAATTCGTATCAAAAGACTGAGGCTACAGTAAATGGATATTTAGGGTTGGTAAGGTAACGCCAAGAATAGATAACGATATTTACGTTTTCACACGCATGCGCGACCCGGCACCTCCACCAAAATCATTGAATAATACAGCACACCCCTAGAGAAAATGAATTATCTTCTTGGAAGTGGAAGAACTATTTCAATTTTATTAGCCTACTGTTAGTATTTATCAGAGGAGAGTATTTTTTTTACGTAAACATTATCCTTCCACATGGTACAGTTGACAGAATACCGGGACATTTCCCCACCAAAATTGCAAACCGGTACAAATACGACATTTTAACGAGTCTCTCGGGACACCGGTACACGTGTTCTGAAAACGGTACTGTACCGGTCAAACCGGCACGTCTGGTCACCTTAACTATGCATGCTATGTTAAATGATTAACCAGTAATTAATTGTAATTAGCCAGGCGTGTTCGTTAATATTTTCAACTGTCATGGTGCCAACTACCCTAAATAAGTTAAAACAGAAATGTTAATTTCGATGTCCAATTGTTAAAATAATTGCATATTTTGGACTAAAACTAAAAGAATAATTAAGGAAAGTTCCTGATTTTGCTCTAATTTAGCATAAAAATGTGATTATTGCCTTATTCGACCACGTTTTTCTATTTTCCAAAATATGCTAGCGAAACAAGTCAAACAATAAATAATAGTGAATGGCTTTGAAACCTGGATCTAAAAATCAAAACTTTTTCTTTCAAATTTTTCTGATCCGGTACACGGCCAATATTGCCACCTCAAAATAACTTCCAAACTTCAATTCGCCAAGGCACACCATTCAACGTAGAGTCATAGAGATTAATGGTAGGGTGTTGTGTTTTTGTGACATAAATTTTCAACTGGTTTTCTATAGTCTGACTAAGAGAAAAAAGATTCACTGCCAAACGAAAAAACTCGCAGGAAAGACAATTGTTAAAAAGACAGGTTTCAAAGCCATTCACTATAGGCTATTTTTACTTGGTAGCATAGCCCTATATTTTGGAAAATATAAAAATGTGGTCGAATGGCCTTAATAATAAAACAAGTCATATTTAGCGTCATTTTGTGAAAAAAAGTCATTAACAAAATTTCAGGGTCCCTACCTATAAAACTTCCTGTCTAAAACGATCCTAGATCTAGCACCTCATCCCCGCCAATTACGTACCGGTAGCCTACAAAAATCGATTTAAAAGTGTACCTCTACCCTTGAGAACATTTTCTTCCATCCGCGCTCTTGCTCTGGGTATGTTTTTACCAGCCGCGCTCGCACGTCTATATCAGCCTTACGTCCGCCCGCCCGCCTACGAGTGCGATAGAGAGAGAGCAATATCATGCGCAAACAAGGTGCACGCTCGATCCAACTAAGCTGACTGGCGAGTAGCCTACATGATTGTGGGATAAGAATTTGCGATGTCCCTATACATATTATGTTTCATCAGATTACGAAATCTGTTATCACGATTCACGACGCATGGGACCTGTTAATGGACAAGTGGACTTATCTTTTTTCCCAGGCTTATCTTGCGACGAGAGCTAAACACGGGCAATAGTGAGAGATTTTCCCACGGGCATGTGGGAAAATATTTTACGTGCCCGACCACTTTTTTTACATGCCCCGGGCATCTCGGGCATGGTATTTTTTTAGCCCTGCCTCAGTTATATTGTAAAATTTCCAAAGCATATAGGTTGTCTCAACTTACAGCTGCTAAGTAGTTCTGAAGAAGATTTCTTCTGCATCTTGATTGTTGGCTCCAGCTCCAGCCTGGGCTAATCTCAAGGTTCCTGGGCGCAGGACAGGTGTGAGGCGAGGCACTGATGCCTCGGCTTGTTTGGACCATTGAGATCGCCGAGATGACTACAATAGGGTCCTCCTAGGCCAATGACTAATCTTCAAATCTGCAACAAGTTGTTAAAAAATTAGTCCAAAAGTCAATCTTAACATGATTGATAGGCTATAGGCCCTATTTAGAAATTGGCTTAAAGGAAGGAGAAGAAGAGCAAGGTGGAGAGACTAGGCTATAGGGTTACCATATGTGTCTCAGCAAAAAAGAGGACATTTCGTTCACAGACATTCGCAGACTACAAGGGGTCTGGGGCGGAGCCCCAGCTGCCGGAGGCGAAATTTTTTTTGGACATTTTTACCCTCAGGATGACGTTTAGAGCAATCTGAACAAGGGTCAAGGAAGGACAGTGGTGCCGACGCCTTTTAAATTGAGGGGTTATTTTTTAAATGAACACTACATTTTATGACAAAACTAAGACAAGTGGCCTCGGTCTACAACACTTCCTAACGTACGCCGTACGACGTGGACACAAGGCACGAAACGTACGGAAATGGTAACTAAATCACGTGATAGTACACTGCTTGCTGCACAGCCTGGCGTGTTGTGTGACACGCTCGGACCGGCTCGGACATGATCGGCTGCTCGTATTCGGCGATTTACGGTCGGTGGATGGTAAGTGAGGGGGCGGAAGGTGCGCATGCGCCTCTGCATGGAATTGGGTGAAATAACCGGACATTTGCATTATTTTGAAAAAACCGCCCGGACAGACATCAAAAAAGAGGACATGTCCGGCTTTAACCGGACGTATGGTAACCCTACTAGGCTATAGGTAGGCCTATGACTTGACCAGAGAATAATATAGGCCTATTGGTGTGAGATAGGATCCAACAGCTTACCTTCGAAAAGTGATGGTGGCTGCTGAGTTTCTTGAAGAATAGTAACATAAATACACAAAACACAGAAAAACACGAGACGTTTCGACAGGAGGTCTTGTTCACTCAAGAGAGAAAGGAAAATGGCTCTTGAGTGAACAAGACCTCGTGTCGAAACGTCTCGTGTTTTTCTGTGTTTTGTAAATATTTATGTTACGCACTATTCTTCAAGAAACTCAGCAGCCACCATCACTTTTCGAAGGTAAGCTGTTGGATCCTATCTCACACCAATATACTCCAGCCAATTGGCATTCTTTCAACATAACCTGATCAGAGAATGAACGTGGACATGTAGGCTAACCAAGACAAGGCCTAGGCTACCTAACCTAGGCCTACCGATTCCACATGGTAATGAATTGGAACAGGCTCAGGGAAAGCCGATGAACGAGTAGGCCTAAGTGCTTCTCGAACACCTAGGCCTATGGTAGGTGTGAGACCACATTTATCACGCGAGCTGAGTCTGGACTGGATTGTATGAACTGACCTGAGGCCAGACCAGATTTGACTGATAAACACCTTGGTACGCACTCAGTTCAGTTTGGTTGAGAAGCCGAGCCAGCTTGATTATTACGGGCTGAAATATGTGTGACCATCACAATTCACAAGCGAGCTGAAATACAAGCTTGCAGCCACCTTTATATGCAAATCATCCAATAACAGCACCCCATTCCAGTCAGAACTGAGCTTATACAATACCAAGACGGACTGAAAGCTTGTGATAAATGTTAGAAGTCCGAGACTGAAAATCCAGTCCGGACTCGGCTCGGGTGATTAACGTACAGAGGTAGTCTTGAGAGAAAGCCACACTCAAATAGAGTGCGCCCAGAAGCCAAGGTCCTAGGCCTAGCTAAAACTGTAACAGGAACGAGAAAAGGTGAATGAGAATGAATGAGGTGCTTGTGTTTGTATATGAGAATAATCACATTTTTTTTAAAAATAGTGACATAGGGCCTACACAGTCACAATACCAGGCATAAAACTAAAAGTAACCTACACATAAAAAGCACTGCTGAAAATGATGAGTAGGGATCCAACTAGTGCGGGGGTTGATTTTTTCAATTACTTGCCGGAAAGGCTTAAAAGACTAGATATTAGCCTTAGGCTAATTTATTTAAAACTAGAATTAGTCTCTATTTTTTTTTAAACATAGCTTTTATAGGCTACTGTTAAAGGGCTTGTTCACCTCTTTAACAAGTTATTCTTAAAACCAAGTACAAACTTAAAAATTAAGTTCTTTGTGTATGTTTCCAGACCTACGTCAATAGGGGTCTTTAAATTCATTGGCGCGCTTCGGGTCAGTGATGTCACTGACCCGAAGCTGGCGAGGTGTTGCAACACACACAGCACAGCTACTAGCGGCGAGTAACGCGTGAGGCAGGTCCCGGTCTATCTATCGAGATAGTCTGTTCTACTGAAAACAAAGCGGAAGGCCTGCGATCATCTGACTAACAATACGTTACAGTTAAACCAACACCTGTTTTTTAAACACGTACGTTGTTGTGGTCAATTTAATAGAATAAATATTATATCGGCACGTTCTTATAAAGTTATATGTTGCCAATCATGACAGGTAGGCCTAATAGTGGAGTTGCATAAGTATTGCCTATACAACAACATAATACACGCGATAGCGATTCTCACACACACATGATACAGAATTACTTGCACTTTAAAAAAATAAAAGCAATTTGGTTATAGCATTTAAAAAATTCAATTATTCTTCCACAATAAGTGAAATTACATGATTAAAGTAATTCCAAACGCTATGGGCTAACAGCAGTTTCCGTAATCATGTAAATGTCAGGATTGCCAGTGGTGAGGATCGACCGCGGACCTCCCGAATAACTCTCGCGCGTTTTGCATGTACTACATCTATCCGAAAACCGATTAACAATGTATCACTATCCCAAGCGGCATTTTATTTTAGTTTCTCATTAATCCTGTCAAATAAGATCGTATATTGACGTTTGGAGGAAAAAATTGCGATGTCGCTGAATTTTTGCATAGACCTTCCTTATATAATACTTATTAAAATACTAAAACTCCCCTACAATCGGACTGGAGCTTCGGCCGCCATATTGGAAAATGGCGGCAAAAAGGTGTTTGTTATCGAATATCTCCAAATTGGTTTGAGATAGACTAAATATCTCAATGGCAAAAATATTCCCTATTTAATTCCCTACAAAACAGGTGTCTTCTATAGTTTTGGTAGGGGCAAAGGTTACGTCACAAAATCGTGGTTTATATGTTGCTCATTGGAGTACCAGCTTATTTCCAAATTTTTACGCCCAGCATCAAACAATGCCCGGTAAATCCGTAAGAAATCGATTTAAATACAAAAGGACTTTTGTACGGGGTTCATGAAAGCTTCCATTAGTATTTTAAAAAATCAGGTCTGCGAAATCGAATTTTGCATTTACCCGGAATTTGGGTTTTCCATTGTTGGCATTTCCTCAAAAATGCCCTTTTTGACCGTCCATTATTAAGCACTAAATAGCATTGGAGGAAAAATTCTTCCTGCGCACATTGAAATGACTCATATAATGATCCGATTACAACTAAAGTTTAAATCCAATATGGCCGGTAGTTCCTAATATCCACAACATCAAAGTGAATTATGTAACAAAATAAGTGTAAAAACAGCACGAAAACAGTATTCATAAATTGTGAATATAAGGAATAAGCAGTCATATTGGATTTAAACTTTGGTTGTAATCGGATCATTTTTTAAGTCATTTCAATGTGCGTAGAAAGAATTTTTCCTCCAATGCTATTAAGTGCTTAATAATGGACAGTAAAATATGGCATTTTTTAGGAAATGCCAACAATGGAAAATCCTAAATTCCGGGTATATGCAAAATCCGATTTCGCAGTTCAACTGATTTTTTTAAATACTAATGGAAGCTATCAAGAACATCGTTCAGAAGTCCTTTTATGTTTAAATCGATTTCTCACGGATTTACCGGGCATTGTTTAATACTGGGCGTAAAAATTAGGAAATCAGCTGGTACTCTAAAAAGCAACACATGCACCACGATATTGTGACGTAACCGTTGCCTCTACCAAAACTATAGGAGACACCTGTTTTGTAGAGAATTAAATGGGGAATATTTTTGCCATTGAGATATTTTGTCTATCTTCAACAAATTTGGAGATATTTGATAACAAACACTTTTTGACCGCCATTTTCCAATATGGCGGCCGAAGCTCCAGTCCGATTGTAGGGAGTTTTAGTATGTTGATAAGTATCCTTTAAGGAAGGTTTTTGCAAAAATTCAGCGACATCGCAATTTTTTCCTCCAAAAATTCTTATTTGACAGGATTACATGGAATACTCCGTATATTTATTATTTAAAGCCGCCTTGTGACCACACTTGTGTATACAGAATGAATAACAAATCTATGTTGCCTGTTAGATCAGTTTCTGTTCGTAATTGTAGACATAAACAATGAGGAGGTATGCTTACTTTATTACGTCAGACATCAATGTTTCTCTATTGTACTGATGGATGTTTTTTTACGAAAGCTTTTCTTGGGGTAAAATATTGAGAACATCTTTGGAAACTATCATCTGTCCGACAGTACTATATGCTGCTACTAGTTATTATACACTGCGCCGACTCACGTTCAAGCAATTCACTAATGAAGTCACTCTCGTCGCAACAATTTGACTCTTTGTCGTTGACATTTTGACACTTTGTGTACAAACTCCACACGAACACTACTGAATAAAATTTGCTTGCCCTGTAGATGTATAATAAACATTCGTATTTTTTTGTACCTATTACATCACTCCTCAATGTCATCATGAACGATTGATCAAAACGAGTGCACGTGTCCAACTGATGTGATGAGGTCTGCGTAAGGTTTCTGGGCAGTGTTTAATATTTATTCTCTTCCTTTTTAGGCCCATTAGCTTATCGCTTTTTGTTTATATCGTTCGAGTATGCAGGCAGTGGCACACCCCACTCATAATATATCTTTTGCTATATAGATTAGAAGAACCATTCGACACACAAAGATTTAAAAATCCACATCAACAGCATATTTGACAAAAGGATGAACAAATAACGTACTGGCATCGGCAGTAAATATATATTTTGGCTTGGTGTACGGGGTTTTGTATGTGTATACAGTAAGTGCGCTGTGCGCTTACCAAGTCGATTGTCAAAACGACATAACTTCGTAAACACCTCTACACTTGACACTTGAGCCGAATAACACATGGCATGCGTTTTTATTTCAACTTAATTTGAAGCGAGTATGCCATACTTGACTACATGTCATATCCCCCTCGCCAAGCATCTTTAAATGTCCAATACGATAACTCAGTTCGCCGCGACACCCGGCTACTCGACTCCGAAGCCAAGGCCGTGTCGTGCGTTGTTGCCAGTACAGCGAAGTGGCGAAAACATAGTCAATTTCATTACATATTTAACAATTAATATATATGGTGATTATGCTTATTTTCGAGAAAGTATTGGTTGTAACTGGAGTCTAATTAGGTAAATAGACGTCTGGGTACACATTTACAAAAGAGGTGAACGATCCCTTTAATGGATACAAGCTTAGCAAGAGCTGCCCATGTGAGCACTGCTCAGAAACCTAAATTGCGGGCAAGGTGTCTTTTATTCTTGAACATGTTTCAGTGCTGTTCTGATCTTATCTTATTATATTTCTTTAAATAATTTTATGTATTAATGTATGGGTGACTCTCTGATAGTAACCCTAATGATGATGTAATATTGTATCCATGTACTATGGATCAATTAATATATGACTATTGTTCAATACTTGCAGATCTTCACTGCATGAGTGGTATTATTATGTAATAAGAATGATCGGGTCGGGGTATTTGCACAGAAATGCCTTAGCACAGAAACGCCGTTACACCGAAAATAAAAGAACATTTTTCTAAGTTTTTACTTTAAAACTGAAAACCGTTTGGGCCTTTGCACCGAAACGCCGTTACACCGAAAATATCTATACTATTCATTTATTTCGGTCCACAGGCGCACTCAGTATGGGCCTTAGCACAGAAACGCCTTAGCACAGAAACGCCGTTACACCGAAACTAATATTAAAAGTTACCGAGTAGGCCGTTACACCGAAAATAACCAAACAGTTAAGTAGTGCGACCGTGTGGGTCCACCGAAAATTCTGCAAAAAACTTCTAGCTTGAGACCGAATTACAGTATGTGACTATAGACCGAAATTCGGTGTAACGGCCCATCCGGATGGGCCGTTACACCGAATTACTGTATATGTCTTTAGACCGAAATTCGGTGTAACGGCCCATCCGGACGGGCCGTTACACCGAATCACAGTCTGTGTCTCAAGATCGAAATTCGGTGTAACGGCCCATCCGGATGGGCCAAAATCGATAAGTTGACCAAGAGACTTATTACTTACTAAATTCTAAAAATAAATAAAAAAAATTGGTCTAAAGACATACTGTAATTTGGTCTAAAGACACTGTAATTCGGTCTCAAGACACAGACTGTGATTCGGTGTAACGGCCCATCCGGATGGGCCGTTACACCGAATTTCGGTCTAAAGACACAGACTGTGATTCGGTGTAACGGCCCATCCGGATGGGCCGTTACACCGAATTTTGTTTTCAAAGCACACTCTGCATTTCGGTCTCAAGTCAGACACTGCTATTCTGTGAGGAATTTCCATCCATTTTCCTTTTCGGTGTAACGGCGTTTCTGTGCTAAGGACCATGCAGTTTGCTGGCTTTAAAGTACTTGATTCTGTGTAACGGCCCATCCGGATGGGCCGTTACACCGAATTTCGGTCTAAAGACACATACTGTCGTTTTTTTGCCGAATTTTCTGCGTAACGGCAATTCGGTGCTACGGCGATTCGGTGTAAAGACCCATACTGCTCAAATAACTTAGACAAAATATCAATTCAATTTTCGGTGTAACGGCGTTTCTGTGCTAAGGCATTTCTGTGCTAATACCCCGACCCAGATTGAACTGCTAATAAATTGAAATTGAAAGTGAAAAAATTGAGCTAGGTAGCATAGCTAGACCTATTGCAGGGCTGTTGTGGCTGCATTTATCATATCCCTTTGTGGGGATACTACTAGGTGCAATATGTAGGGGTAGGCCTACTGATATTTGATTTGATTTCATAACAAAGACCGGTAATTGTGAAGAATCACTCAGCGGACCGGAATAACTTTGGAAGGTAATTTAAATGATTGAGCGGTGTTACTCAGGGCCTAGGTAGGCCTACATGGTTTAGGCCTATGGAGTGTTTTAATTGGCGCACATTGACTTAAGTAAGTTCTTTTGGTCAATCGGAAGGTTAGTGTTGATTGATAAAGTTGACGTTTACGTTGTGAGAGAATGTGTTGTATGTCGACTGGAGCGACGAGGTGGGGAAATGACGTATTGCAGTGCTGGCAACTAAAGCCTTTGTATTTTTGGGGGATTGACTGGTTTTTCTGAGCTAGTGATAGGCCTACATCGGAATGAGGTGTGTGTTCGTGTTTATGTGATTTTGTTGTTGGGTTTGAGTTGGGGTTGGGGGGCGACGCCCCCCATTCAGTTGTGCATCGAATTTTATTTTGTAGACTAATTCATAGTAGGTAGTTGATAGCACTGGTTTAGGCTGGATTTGAGTTTGAAGATGGCGGCGTGTAGAGGTGATGATGGTATGGTTGTTATGTGTTGTTAGTGTCTGTTATTTTATGTTTTATTTTGTAAACACTTGTGTGCGCCTATTTAAAAATCATGGTAGGCCTAATTGTGAAGAATCACTCAGTGGACTGGAATTACTTTGGAAAGTAATTAAAATGATTAGGTAAGCGATGTAACTTACATGGTTTGTGGAGTGTTTTAAGTTTGGCACACATTCATTTGGGTAGTTTTTGGTTTTAGGTCATTTGAAAGGTTTGTGTTGATGTTGATGTTTATGTTGTGAGCGAGTCTGTTGTATGTCGGCTGGAGCGACGGCGGGGTGGGGGGAATGATGTATTGTAGTGCTGGCAACTAAAGCCTTTCCTGGGGGTTTGCCCCCCAGTCAGTTGTGCATCAAATTTCATTTTGGAATTCATAGTAGGTAGTTAATAGTCACTGGCACCGCCTGCTCGAATGGGATGAACCCATATAGACTGCCTGATTTGTGAGTCCTTCTCCATGTTAATAATTGACAACAAAAGCCAGAGCTTTGTCAAGTTCCGCAAGAAAGCGCTCGCTACGGCGCCTCTTTGCGCCAAACAATTTGAAGTTGCAAAGAAGCTTCAACTAAAAACCTTTAGCTAAGATCTCTGGTTGTCTGTGTGTCTGACTGTGTGTGTGACTGTGTCGGTAAACAAAACCTGTCATGTTTCTTAAATTTAGTTCTCATATACTCAACAGAGCGTGCTAGCTACAGAGCAAAAATCTTCTTTCATCGACTGTGATTAGGACCGAAATGTTGGCTCACAAACAGGCAGTCTACTTGGGTTTATCCCATTTGAGCAGGTGGTGGTCACTGGTTTAGGATGGATTTGAGTTCAAAGATGGCTGCATGTGGAAGTGATAGGATGGGCCTTGTGGTTGTTTGTTACGTGCTATTGTTTTGTGTTTTATTTTGTGTAGGCCCTAACCCTTACCCAAAAAAATAATTAAAAACATCGCTGATTAACTCCTCACGTTTAGGCCTAGGCCTACCCAAAGCCCTAGGCCCTAGCTCCCCAATGGGTCGGCATTCTCCTTCCCTGCGCTTCTCCTTTTGGAACTTTTTCGGTTGGTATGGACCGGTTTTACAAAACTACTTACGTTAGGTAAGTCGACCTTTCCGGACTAGTTACCTGCCGCGCTAGTTCTAGGTCTAGGATATTTTTTACGCTGAGGCTATCAGTTCAGTTCAGTTCAGTTTTATTTGCATCCATGTAGGTTACATAGTAACATTGGGTTTGTCAGTATATTATGGGTACATATAATTATATACTATATTATACATGTGATGAATAAAACAACAGTATAATACAATTTGGCTTACTACAAACTAACTAGATCAGCCTGTCATAAATGAGCATTGACTACTCCAGACCAACTACTATAATAAAACATACATATTTACAAATGCTTTTACACAGCAAGGATGTTGAATAAACAATGGTAAAACAGTGATAAAACAATGATAAAACAGTGATAAAACAATGATAAAACAGTAATGTATTTGTAAAACTAAATAAATATAATAAATGTCAGTAATATATTTGTTATCTACCAGGTAAACATGTCATCTCTTTCATTGGTGATGTATTCATTTACTGTGTAAAAACAGTTTTCTATCAGGTATGTTTTTATTGCTCGTATCTGTTTGTCGGTATTTGTCAAGTTTTTTATGTCAGGAGGTAGTCTATTAAATAAGGTTATGCCCATATTTATTATTGATGTCTGTCCCTTTTTTGTGTTGTATTGGCTGGGATGAAGATGCTCTTTCTGTCGTGTGTTGTGCGCGTGAACTTGTGTGTATGTGAAATTCTGCTTTCTTTTAATTGTTTGTTTTAAAATTTCTAAAATGTATAGGCTTGGCATAGTCATGATTTTAAGATTTTTAAAAGCTCCTCTACATGATTCCATATTTTTTAGGCCTGCAATGGTCCTGATTGCTCTCTTTTGTAATATAAAAGCATCTTGCGAATTCGTCGAATTTCCCCACAGGGGGATAGCATATTTAAGTCGTGCTTAAAAGTATGCATGGTACGCAATCTTTGCTGTATTTCTGCCAATAGAGTTATTGATGACCTTCAGGGCATAGCAGGCAGATGCCAATTGAGCACATAGGGACTTCACATGGTCTTTCCAGCTGAGGGAATTATCAAATATTGCTCCTAGCACTTTTGTGTTGTCAACCTCATTTATATCATTTGGTTAATGTAATGACTAGTTTATCCTTAAGGCCTTTTTTTTAAGTTGAAAGTGTATAAAGTTGGTCTTTTTTCCCGTTCAAGCCTAGTTTATTTGCTGATAGCCAATCGTTAATTTTGAATGCTGCTGCGTTTGCCTTTTCTTCAACTACTAACAGGGATATATCAATAATTAGGGTTGTTATGTCATCTGCATAAAGTATTACCTCGTCGAATTTATATTTGCTTCAAGGTCATTTATGTAAAGAAGGAATGCAATAGGGCCTAAAATAGAACCTTGAGGCACCCCTGCTAGACTTTCTAGCCATGGGGAGCAGTGATTTTCCATGTGTCCCTTCTCATTTTCACTCTTAATTTTCACTTGTTGTTTTCTCTTTTTTAAGTAGGAACTAAACCAGTTTTAGCGTTATGTCACTAAACCCTATTAGTCTTAGTTTATTTAAAAGAATGTCAAAATCCACACAATCGAATGCCTTCGAAAGATCACAGAAAAATGCCCAATGTGTGTTTACCCTCGTCTAGCGAATTTAGTATATATCTATCAAAATCAAAAAATGCTGTATTTGTGGATTTTCCGGCCATAAAGCCATGCTGAGCATCAGTTATAATTTTATTTTTTGTAAGAAAAATCCATTATTACATTATTCGACCGTAGCTACGGGAAAATTACGTTTCTCAATTCGTCCGTAGCATGAACGAACATCGGCGGAAATCACCGAAGGTACTCGAACTGTGGATACGGAAAAATTAGGCCTGCTAATTTAACCGTAGGAACGGGAAGTAAATTACGTTAATTCAATAATAACCACTCTGAAAATATACGAATTATGTTATTAATAAAGATTGAACACAAACACTACAACCTTTTCAATAAAATACTCTACTTACCAAACCTTTAACGTTGCTATTTTAAATCTTAACTCGTTTTTTTAATAAAATACTCTACTTAGGCCTACCAAACCTTTAACGTTGCTATTTTAAATCTTAACTCATTTTTTAACGGAAAGGATTTCAGGTGCGCTCTTATCGATTGTATCCTAGAACTAGTGCGGCGCAGCACTTTTTAAACGCTTTTATCATCTAGAATTGTGTTTGCGACGGGGCCGAATGTTAGTGAAATCATTTGCAGAAAAACATGGACCCAAATAGAATGGTAAAAAAAAAAAAATGACCAAACGAAAATTTGAACCGCCGACCTCTCGCATAGAATTCGGACCGCCCTACCACTCTGCCACAATGCACTGTGATATTTGAAGCTATTGGCCTAGTTACGTGGTATCCCGCGGACGATTCGGATACCTTAGATTATTTCCGCTGATCTTCGTTCATGCTACGGACGAATTGAGAATCGTAATTTTCCCGTAGCTACGGTTAAATAGCCACTTCCTTTTTTTTATAAGAGCGCCCCCGAAATCCTTTTCATTACAAAACTACTTACCGGTAGACCGGTACCCTAGTTGTTTTTCAGTGTTTTTATTGAAAAAAAACCGGTCCATACCAACCGAAAAGGGGGTACTTGTGTAGCCTAGTTGGTATGACCCAACTTTTCATTTTTTTTTTTTTTTTTTTTATTAATCAACCTACAAAACCTTTAACGTCGCTTTTTAAAACAGAAAATGACTTTTAATGGAAAAGTACTTTTGTTTAAAATAGCGAGGTTAAAGGGGTTTTGAATTTTTTTTTTGTTACTGTTTACACCAAAAAAACGTGTTGATTCTATTTTAGATTTTGGTGCTGGAATGTGGGGCCTAATGTAATAAAATAGTACACAATGATTTGTTCTTGACTTATTTCATCAATGGTGAGTGTTTATGTTGATTTTAGTTGAAAAAAACGGTATTGAAAAGTTGGGTCCACACCAATACACAAGTAGGGCTCCCCCGAAAAGGTAGGCCTGGGGGCCTAGGGGCTACCCCTCTTTTAATAGGCTAGCTAGACCTGACCTAATAATTATTTAAGCTAAGTACAATAAGGCTAGGGCCCCCTTTTGGGGAAGGGGCTAGGGGGTAGGCCTAGGCCTTTGCGTAGGGTTATTAGAATTTAGCTTAACTGGCAATGAGGGAAGGCAACACTCCGGCCCCCAAAGGGATTGGATACACAAAGACTCCGGCTTTGGCATAGGGCTAGGGGAGGGCCTATATAACCCACTTGGCCAGAACATGATCGAAAAACACGCAAATAGACCCCAAAACGGTTACAAAAAAGTTGGGATGACCTAGAAAAATATTAAATTATGGTTTTTTATTTTGATTTAGAGAGTTTTTTGGTTATTTTCAAACTTACCGTCGCCGTCGGCTTGAAGTATTTTGGTGAATTTTGTCGGCCATGTTTCTTTAGCGTCCTGCGTGGGTAGCCACAAGGTGGGCTTTAGTATTCTGGGCCTCAATTCTGACCAAAAAAACAAGGGGGACGAGTTGCGTATACTGGGTCTCTGTATCAAAGTCATATAGTTTCAATTACAGTCAATCTGTGCGAACTGGGTCTCAATTTTGTGAATATTAAAAAGACAATTTAAGGATTTGGGTCCTAATTAATCTCGAAAGAAGCAGGGGAAAATTTTTAAAGTCGTATACATTTGAAAATGACCAAGTACGTATTGTTTTGGGTCTCATTTTGGTACCAGCGATCGCCGCTAGGTTTTCTGTCGTGTCGATCGCGCACGACTATTTTTTCGGCTGTGAGCATGCCGGCAGAGCCCGCCCCTATTCAAACTGCACATTTTGTGACTTGACTGATTTATATAATAAGGTACACTCTTCTTGGTATAAATTTAGGATAAAAAGGACCAGAATAATTATGAATTACTGTCTTTTTTTGTCCTTGCCACTGTGGTGTACGGTGTAGAGCTTTGACATGTTATTTTGTCCAAGTGCAAAAAAAAAAACGGGCCCCCGTGTCACAGTTTATACAATGCTGTAGCTTTCTTAAATTTGTTGTCGTAAATCTACACGTGCATACAAAGATACCGATAAATCAAAATATTCTTTTGACATTAAAATAGTTTTCCAAAATGGGTAAAGAAAACCCCCGCAGTAAACCGTTTACGTACACAAAAAATAACCTTTCCATAATGATTAAATCAAAGTCGGGGAAAGAAGCAAAAAACTTCTCCTGGAACGTTATTTGTTTCCCCCAAACTTTCTATTTTTTTGGGAAAAAGCAAGTAAAACTAACCGCTGGACCAATAAACCACACAGTGTCTCACCAACTCTGACTTTTACTTGCTAAGGTATAGGGGGTTTCGGCTAAAGAGGGGAAAAAAATGTGACGAAAATTATTGGGAGTAATATATCAAATTTAAAAAAAATAAAAAACCTTTAAAAATCACAAGGGGTCATACCCAAAATAAAAATAATGTCCAAACATCTTTTTCAAATAATAAAAATCATAAACTTTTACCGGGCAGTGTTGGCCCCCCGGTTTCAAACCCCCCCCCCCCCGACCCTGATTTTGGGAGGGGGCCCCCGGGGCAAAACTCGTCGGACCGGGAAAACCCACGAAGGGCTTTCCCCGAGGTTTTTTTTTTCAGTCGTTTAAATTTGGGGGCAAAATATTGAGTTCTCTTTAAAAAACCGGCGAATATCCCTTCACAAAAAATTTTCCAACTCGAAATACCTAGAAAAACTAAAAGACAACATGAAAAGCACATGGGAAATTTCAAAGAGAAAAGGTTTTAAAAAATTAAAAACAAAATTTGCCCATTGGATAAGAACGCTTGTTGATAAGAAAAAAGTAAGCCAAAAAAGCCAGATGTTTTTTAAAGTGACAAAATTTTTTAAATTTTGAATTTAAAACAGAAAAAAACACCAAACTGTCAATATATTCAAAGATAATACGCATACCGTATTCTCACGCCAAAAAAATTTTTTTACAAAAACCCCCTTAAACTTAAAAAAATAATTGGATGAGCGTAGCGGCTAGCGACGGGAAGGAAGATTCCCTTTCACTACACTGGAGAAAAAAATCCGGGGGAAAGGTTTTTTTTTTTTTTTTTTTCTTTCTTTTTGTATTTTTGTCTGTCCCGTTTTAAAACGATTCCGGGTAAACCGATACTCCCCATTGCGATGAAATTTTTGGAGGCCTTGAAAATTTTTGAACTAAGAAAAATGCCCGTTTTTTAGCGCAATCGAAAAAAATTTCTCTGAAAAAAGCAATTTTTCGATTTTTTTCGATTTTTAAAAAAAATTTTTTTCGACTTTTTAAAATCCCTCAAAGTTTTTTCCCCATTGTAATGATTTTTTTAAAAGAAAACCTTAAATTTTTGGGAATTTTATATTCGTTTGAAATTTTAGCGTAATCAAATAAATTTTTGCTTATGAAAAAACGCAAAATTTAAAGATTTTTTTTAATTTTTTTCTGCTTATAACACCTACATGCTTTTTTCCGATTATAATGTTTTTTACAGAACCTTAAATTTTAAAAAAAATTTAATATATTCATGTAAAATTTGTGCGCATCGAATAATTATTTTTATGAAAATTTCAATATACATTTTTTTCCTTTTTAAAATTCCGATAATTTAAAAAATAAGTTTAAATTTTTTTTTTTTTTGATTTAATTTAAAAAAAAAACAACAAAATTCTATTTTTTCACAGAAAAAACAGAAAAAACCCCAAAAAAACATGGCACTCAATTCACCAATTACCTCATCCAACAACGCGGCGGGATTAAACGTTTTCCCTTTTTTTTTACAAAGCTACGCTTTCCCACAGTGTTTCTCGAACGTATGCGCGTGATACTGATTCGGGTGGTCTGGGTTTAAAAATTCCCTTTTGAGACCGGCAACCAACTAAAGGTTTTCCCCCCAGGGGGTTTTCCCCAGTTGTTTAAAGTGAAGCAAGAATTGAGTCTTCTTTAAAAGTCCTGGACACCCTTTACAATTGTGCTATATCCGCAACTACCAAATTAGATACCTGAAGATGGGGGATTAAACCTTTTAATGCACCCTGGGGGAGGCTTCCCCCCCTTTTTTTTTTCCCTTTGGACACCGAAATAACAGAAAAAAAACCTATTTTAAAAAAAACAGGGTTTTTTTCGGATATTTTGAGTAACACTTGAGTCTTAAACTTTTAATAAACTTTTTCATTACCACGTTTTGCCAAGATTTCTTTTATTTTTTTGAAATATCTCTGTAATGAACTTAATCGACAGGTGACACGTCCTACTATCTTTAAGGACACCCTCCCATTACGCAGTGTCAAAGAGACCCGCATTAGGCACGAACGAGGTCCGTCGTGGATTTGTTCACAGAGTCTACTAAGAGTGGTCTACTTTATATTTAGAACTTCAAATCTATTAACTAAGTCTCACCCGCTTTTAAGAGGACTTTTTAACAATTTAATTAGACGAGGGAAGCGCGCGACTTCTCTGTAAGCTGTAATAAGTAAGTAGTAAGTCAGTAAGTAAGTAGATTTTATTCAATTTGACTAATACAGAGTAGAAGTATAAAACACTTTCGCCTATTCTCGAGAGAGAGAGAGAGAGAGAGAGAGAGAGGCTCGTTGGTCTTGCGTGTGGCTCGTTGGTCTTGCGTGTGGCTCGTTGGTCTTGTGTGGCTCGTTGGTCCTTGTGTGCTCGTTGGTCTGGTGTTTAGCGTATCTGCTTCCATGCAGAAGGTCCAGGGTTCGATTCCCGCTAAAGTCCGAAGTTTTTTTAACTTCTATTTGGACTTAAGTCCATCAGTTCTGTCTCAGGAGTTTGTAATCGGTGACTTTGGGCCGTCCTAGCAACGAAGCCACATAATAAATTTCAGAGTTTTGTTCTGAATTGGCCCTTGTTGATTCTGGCGTTGATTCGCGGGTGTTCGACTGTCCATACCACTGATTGCTATATTTCCTATTAAAAATATCGATCTTTGTTGGTTATCGCTCACTCGTCGATTGCGATCGGGCCTACAGGGTTGGCTTTGGTCGCTTTGATTTAAAGTCCCCCACTGAAAATCAATCAGTTATATAACTGAGTGGGTAGACTCTAAATAATTTATTATTTATTTTATTTAGAGAGAGAGAGAGAGAGAGAGAGAGAGAGAGAGAGAGAAGCGAGAGGGAAGAGAAGCGAGAGAGAGAGAGAGAGAGAGATACGTGGAGTGAAATGAATAAGTTGATAATAAAATTAAGGTTAACAAATAAATAACTAATAATAAAATAAAAATAAAATAAAATAAATAATAATAATGTAATTATACAATATGAACAAAACAATGCAATTAACTTTACAATGAAGCACCAATCATAATTACTGACATTGTAAATATTGATATTAATGACAATCAACAAGTAATTTATTTTGGGAGAGCCGTCAGATAGAAACTCATGGGTGAGTAATAACTGTTTTTAAGCAGGAAGGACTTAGATTAGATTTGGAAAGAATTGTCAGATGGGCAGAAGCGAATTTTATTCGGAGGTTATTGTAATAATTGATGCTAAGTAGTAATGGACCTTTAGAGAATAAGGGAAAGATTATGAGAGGAAAATGTGAACTAAATGTGGAACGTGTAAAGTGATCATGAACAGTTTGTGTTTTTTGCTGGAAAGGATGTGGGTATTAATTGGCGAACAAAAAGAGATTGCTGACTGAATCAGGACACATGCTAGTGTTGGATTTCTAATTGTCGCAAGGTTCCGAAAGATCGCTTTCTAGAAGCTCCCCGCTATTTCCTGATTGCTCTTTTCTGAGGATAAGACTCTTTTTGCATGAGTGATGGCACCCCAGAAAGAGAAAAGTTCACCATACGAAGGTGGGAGGTGGATAAATGCAAAGTCTTTTAATAATCAAATATGAGGTTGGACTATAGTTTTAAGTTTCCTGAGTAATAGAGCACCCACTACGAATTTTTAAGATGAAACAATGTTGTTGACCCGACCAATCCAAAGGTCTCTGTTAGGATTAATCCTAAAGTTTTAAATGAAATAATATATCTGTCTCTGTTGTTATCAGTTGTTAGTGTGTTCGTGAAAAACAGCAGAGCTGCTGATTATTGCGCTGAAATTTTAAACAGACCCAGGACAATTTGTGATGCTGGTGAACATACTGAGGCAAATCTGTTACGATCTAAACCTAGCCTTACAAGAAATAGAGTTGGAAAATTGTTAGTATTTTAATTTAACCTTAATAGTGTTTGTTCCTGAAGCAAATCATTTTTACCGAATCATATTTTTAATGTCTGGCATGTGATGCATGGCAGTATAAATCTCCACGGTCAAGTTCCCCAAAATTCCGCTGGGAGATTGAGTAAACCTTGTAATCTTACTCGTACTTCTTTCGACTGTGTTTCCATGTAGTTTTTTATGCATGAATAAAAATAGGTTTATAAATGGTGAAATGAAATCCCCTATCGTTTAAACTTTCAAACAACATTTCATGTCAAATTCAGAAATTACACACAATCGAATCTCACGGACTATCTGATTCAACTACTTTGGCATTTTCCATTCTAGAGGCATGATACTACTGTAGTAAGGCTAACAATGAACCATATAGAAGATGATATCTTGCAACAGTGATTTTTACATTATATTTTTGAAATGTTGGTCCAGAATTTGTTAAATTTTAATTTTCTTTAATCGGGCTTTCCACATGCTTATTTTTTTGTTTCGTCAACGTAGCTTATACGCTATACTAGAACAGCATGCCATATCGAATCTAAAATTGACCCTTTGACCATTGTGTCCTTGATACTGTGGCATAACTATGCAAATAAATTACACTCCTTCTTGCTAATCGGCAACCCTTGCCCCAATATATAAACAAAACAGTAACTTTATCGAAAAGGTATAGTAGCATTGAGTTATAGAACCTTTACTCACTGATAGTAGAGTTTTCAATAATGGTTAATATATTTTTTTTAACCAAATCTTCCAAGGTCACACTCATCGTTGCCATAAGAATCGTAACCATGTTATTTCTTATGGAAGATTTTTGCCAATTTTATGGACAGATATAAAAATACTTAGTTAGGCAATTTTTCGGGTCAGGGCGGACCCCATATTTTTCTGTTCGATATCTCTGTAAAATTCCTGAATGAATATTTTTTTGGAGTTTAGCAGATTAATACCACTTTAAAATTGCGCAAATATTTCGTATTTTTTTAAATAGACCTAGTTAAATAATATCGTAGCGCCTACACCATCGACCACTGGAGTCCGGCATATTTTAAAGTAGAACAAGTGGAACACCGGTAAATCAACCCCGATTCCACCAGCGGAAAGTTTAGATGTTTTTCAATTCATTTCAGGAATCTTCTTCAAGATCAAGGGTTGTAGATGTAGTTCGAACTTCTAATCATTCATATACTGCATTGCTCTTTAGTTTTAATTGTTTAGAAATCAAACTTTCTGATAGGTTACTTAATCAAAGACATTTTTTGTGTCATATTTATTCTAAGCTTTTTAACATAAGTATATTTTACATCTGGCCCAAGCCAATTGGTGGCGTAGCCCAGATTTCAGGACCCCCAGCGCTGAAAAAGCATCTATGTGGCAGGTGAAGTGCAATTTTAAAATACAGTTTCAAACGTTTTCAATCGATGCAGTCAATATTACTTGAACACAGAATTATATTTTATAAAATTATCTCAAAACATACAAGATTTTGATTGTTGATGACATGGCAAATGGACAATGGAGGGAAAGTTTCGGACAGAAAGGACCGTAATGATGTATTATTTGATAGTTTGATATATATTATTAAATTTATTTCAAATTGATATTTTTCGTATGATTGGATGCTTCTACATATCATGCTGATGTAGAGATTTGCAGACAAGCCCAGGCGCAAAACCAGTCTGCACGCCGCTGGCTGTGCTGGCTGTGGGGAGAGAGGGGTACATGTCAATAAACTAACCAACTGCGCTACCTACTTCAGGCTTTTGACTCTCCATGGGAGGTTAATTGCAACAAATTGTGAACAATGTGATGAAATATCTAGGTGCCCGTTGGAAAGCCGCAGCCAAGCTGCGGTGCGCTACACAATCAGGCACCTTATACAGCAAGCAGATTTGGGGTGATTTTGAGATGTCACCCAGCCGTCATGAAACGTGATGTGAACTTAAAAACTATCAAAATCAGGGATTTAGGTACCTGACAACACATGCCAAATTTGGTTGGTGTAAGAACATTCCTTCTTGGTGAAAAAATAACTTGAAACATGCTCAAAATCACTTTAGGATCAGGTGCCCGTTAGGGCGCCGCAGCCAAGCAGCGGTGCGCTACACACCTCACTCAGGCCCTTATAACAGCAAGCAGATTTGGAGGTGATTTCGAGGTGTCACCCAGCCGTCATGAAACGTGATGTAACTTAAAACTATCAAAATCAAGGGAATTTGGGTACCTGACAACACATGCCAAATTTGGTTGGTGTACGAACATTCCTTCTTGGTGAAAAAATGACTTGAAACATGATCAAAATCACTTTAAGGATCTAGGTGCCCGTTAGGGCACCGCAGCCAAGCCGCGGTGCGCTACACTGGCACCTTGGTCCTTATATACAGCAAGCAGATTTGGGGTGATTTCGAGGTGTTACCCAGCCGTTATGAAACGTGATGTGATCTTGAAAACTACCAAAATCAAGGGGATTTAAGTACCTGACAACACATGCCAAATTTGGTTGGGTACGAGCATTCCTTCTTGTGAAAATATGACTTGAACATGCTTTTACATGCAGTTACTACTACTGGCTACTACTCTATCTAATTCGTCAGTTTTCAATTGCCCAGCGATTCTGACCAAACGGGTGGGGCTACACAAAAACATTCTTTGGCCATCGGATATTTTACATTCTATGTTAATTGTTAATTTTCATAGCATTAAATCGACTTTGTATTTATTTAAAAAAATTTGCAAGTTACATCAAAAACTTTAAACAGCAAATACACCTCAAAAGAATAGTCTGCCAGCCATCCCCCCCATTGGTTTTCCCAAAAATTTTAAGAAAT
>JAMZAV010009409.1:0-24277 GCA_024449915.1 Sweltsa coloradensis | reverse complement strand
CCGTAGGCAACAAGCATAGGGTGACCACTTGACGGCTAGGTCGAGACAGCAGGTCAGGGCCAGCCGGCTCCAACAGGTGGGCCACCTTGACGACGTTCACAAGGAAGTGCGTCTCGTGGCGGGTGAACCAGTTGTCTTTCAGCTGCAAGTCCCTCCTGGTCGCCACGTACTTGACGTAGCTGGACAGGACATCGTCGTCCAGGAAACTCTGCAGGCACTGGGACACAACACGACGTCATTACAGTACACCCATCCACTTCCTTTGTGAACCTACCACCACCTGTATGTATTCCACAACAGTACCTGCTTGCCAAGACCTTTGTGCACCGTGTGCAGCGCCACAAGGAAGCATGAGAGGCTCGTGAGGAACATCATTGGAGAGTGTGGTGTGACGAGTGGTACGACAGTCTGGCCGCTCGTACCGAGAGAGTTAACGGACGGAAGGGACGGAGGATCACGCCGTTCCTCAGTCGGTTCGGGCCGGCGGTGGAGCAGGTTGGAAGATCGTCTGGTGGAAGAGAGCCTTGCTTGTACCTCGAGTCATAAACATTGCCACTAAATACTTCTTACCTCGAGTCATATACATTGCCACTAAATACTTCTTACCTCGAGTCATATACATTGCCACTAAATACTTCTTACCTCGAGTCATAAACACTGCCACTAAATACTTCTTACCTCGAGTCATATACCGTCTCTAAAACTGCTTTCGGAGAAAAACACGACTCTTTTAAAGCCAAACCTTGCCCAATATATCCTAAAAATAAAATATTTATGAAGTGTACGAATAAAATCAAGACATTTTGATGCTCCTAAACATTGACATCACATCTGGTGAGGTTGGCATTATAAACAGCTAGAACTTTGGACACACCATTACCAACAAGGCAAAAAAAACACTTTCGTAATCGAGATTACTTAAAATCATTATTTCGCTAAAATACCGACTCTGTGGGACGAACTACTTTATTCACAGCTTATAAAATGTTGATATATGTGTTAACATATCACGATAACATGACCAAATATGGTAGGCCCTACCTAATGCCAGTTGTGTGTAAATTGTCAACGTTGGCGTCCGTGCTCTCGCTTGACCTTGACGGCCGCCAGCTTATCTGGTTCCACCTATATGACTGACCAATGAGAAAGCTTGTTACAAAGTGCAACTTTCGAATTTCGACTTGATTTTGAAAATTTCAATATCAATAATCGATGTTGTGATGTACACCGATGCTATAATCGATTGTGACCAACTATCGATGCTATAATCGATTCGCACATTCAATCAACTATTAAAACACACTAGGAGTACTACTAGGCTAGGCCTACATATTATTATTTCACTTAGTTTATTGTTATTATCAAATAGCCTAAAGGCAGTCGTACTCTCTATTTAATAAATCATATTTTTATTTTTTATATTGTTTGATATATTTATTATTATTCAATGATCATCACAATATGTACAATCATTAGGAATATCACAACGAGCATAGCCCTCAAACACAGAATTGTGTGTGATATCCCTAAATAGTAAATATAATAAAGTTGATATCAAAGAAGGTTATTAAAATTAACATTTATATAGCAGGTTTAAAAAAAATAGATAATCAAAAACTATATAAAAACTCGACGATTTAACACAATAGTAGATCATAATAGACCCACAACACAAACTATTCAAACAACTAACATTATAGGCCTAGCCTACAACATTACGTAGGTACATCAAAATATAAAGTTCACCATTATAAAACATACAGCATTTGAATTGAAAAGAATAATAATAAAATTGTACAAATCTACGTTACACTGGGAGGTGAAAAGAAAAAGTGAAAGAGAAAAAGTTACTTTTTGGAAGTAGAGTTAGCATGTAGGTTATGGGACTTTTCACTAGTCGAACCAAGTCCAACTAATTCAGAAAGTTTTTACTTTTTACTTTTCGACTTCCAGTGTAACAGCAACGGGAAAGTCCCGTAAGCTACATGTTAACTCTACTTCTAAAAAGCTACTTTTTCTCTTCACTTTTTCTTTTCACTTCCCAGTGTAACGTCCGCTTAAGAAAATAATATAATTTGAAAGTGACAATTATTAATTGAAAGTGTGAACTTTATTTACTTTACTTTATTGATTCCCTAAGAAGTTTCTTGAAATCCAGTGCCTTCATGTTGAGAGCCTTCACTTTTATTTTATATTTGCTTAAGTTTTCTAGGGCTAGGCCTAGCCTACCTAAAATACCAAAACAAATTGCAAAGAAATGTTAAAAAAAAAGGTAATTTATATTGAAAAGTTATAAAAATTGTTTCTGTCACAGATAACAAGTGAACAATAATTATGCGATGAGTAAAAAAAATTAAAAAGTTTTCCCAGACGGAATTCGAACCGGCGACCTCTCGCGTTCAAACGAAGCGCTCTAACCACTCAGCTAACGGGACCGCAGTGAGCGGCCGGTATATAGCGCCTCTTATGTAGATGCACGCTAACTTGCGACGAGCGTAAATAATTTGGCATGACAATTAGAACACTTTAAATACTTTTAAAGCCTTCTGCCAACATTTCTAGAGTGTAATTTACGTCTTTATACTTGGGATGTACCTTATAACTATTTATTTAGTCATTAAAAACTTTCGATGTGGCAGTCAAGTCGCAAATAAATCTCAACACGCAAGGTAAAACCTCGTGGTTTGAAACGTAAAAAAACTTGCGAGCCAAGTCGCAAGCCGTTTCCCAAGTTTGTCTCAAGACTACCGATTTGATGGTTTTGAGCGACTTGTCGCAATTTTGCGACTCGAAACGGGAGATGAGTTGAAACGTAAGTTTCAAGACTTGGCCTCCTGGCTCCTCTGCTCTCGCCTCGTGAATCGTGGCCATTTTTGTTTCAACAATATACATCTCGGACACAAAAGTGGTGATACACAGTAGACGTGAATGATTTCACAAAAACAGCCAATCAACGCTCGCATGTGACGTATGACTAGCTGCAATTGGATCTCGCAAAGTTCAGCCAGCCAATCATAACGAGTTTCACGTCAGAAGAAGTTCGACTATCGTGTATCACGAACTTTGCCGCGTGTGCTGCTATCTAAGGGAGGAAATACGTAACTTTTGACGGGTCGGTAAATGAAAATGCTGTTTTTACCGACACTCGAATATTCGAGTTCAAAACAAATGAAACTCGGATTTGTTCGAACTCGACTTGTACTCAAAAATTCGAGTACTCGCACAGCCCTAAAATAAACGCTTAAATAAAAAGTGTAACAATTTATTACGTAGGCCTATTAGTTATATTTAACTTTTGACACAAGAATTTTTATGAATTCCTAAAACTCAATCGATCGTTATAAAATGTTTGCACTTTACTAACTAACATAATGCCAATGAATAAGAAACTAGATGACTCCAAACAAAATTCCAAATTCCAAATTAATTAATTAAATCAAGCGTTTTATTTAATCTCAATTAAATTGATGACATTTGCATGCCACAGTCAACCGATGTATCAAATAAAAACAAAATGATCAAAACTAATTTCCACTTACATGATCATTAATTAATTAATTGAATGGTACTCACAGCATATGGAATGTGATGTGATCCTTGAAGAAGTTGTTTGCAAATATGTTCTTGTGGAGGCATTCGCTGATCTCTTGCAGTCTTCTAGGAATCCGACAATGTGAGACTTGGGCTGGAGACACAGAACAGAACAAACTATAACTAGGAAAACGCTGAAGTCCCGTCGCGTTGTTGAGCGAGCACCGGTACGTGCAACATGACCCGAGTACGACATTCCCATAATGTTACATACCAATAAGTCTTTAAAGTTTAAAGTCTTGACCAATTTAGCTGAAAATTTGTAAAATAGGAGAGAATGGATAAAATCCACCGCCATCTAGAGGACCTTGACATCATTTCTTTGGAAAAACTATTTTAACTCTTTGGTAACAAATAAAACACTGCTTCCTCGATAGTATTTTGATTACTTCTAGGTGGCAGTACATAGTGACCAGGGCCCCTATTCAGTAACTTCACGGGTTCAACTCTGTCACGGGACCGACTCTGTTGTTGTTGGTCGAAGTCGAAAGGTATGATTTAATTAATGATAGTCAAATGTGAACAAATGATTCGCAGTCAGTTGTCAAATATTCGAAATGACATAGATGTGTGTATTATTTCCAATCGGGGAGAAATTGGATTTAAATGGTATAATTTCATGAGAAAAGGGAACGCACGGGACTTTTAGGGGTAGGCCCTTACTAGAGGTTGGTTTTCTTTGAGCATACTATTGTTATTCGTTTGAGAAAGTTAATAATCTGGTTGTGTTTACGTGTAGGCCAAGGCTTATCATCCACCATTTTATACAAATATAACCGAGTCGGACTCGGTTGTCACGGATTATATCGCAACGATATCGACCTCAACTGGGTCGATCACTTACAACCGAGTCGATTACGGTAGAAAACGCCTGGGTCCAACTCCGTCAGAGTTATAGAATCGCAGTCCAGAATTGTTGTGCGACTTTTCGTTGCCATGGTAACGTTACTTTTGTTAAAATGTAAATTATATCTACACTACTTAAGGTCTTGACCAATTTAGCTGAAAATTTGTAAAATAGGAGAGAATATTGACCCTGCAAAATTTCATAACGATCAGAACATTTTGGTTTTTTTAAATTTTGTTATTTTATTTTAAATTTTTATATCCAACGATCGGATTTTGTTCAAAAACTATACAGCAACCCGCATAGGTGGTATATACATGTGTGCAAAATTTCAGGTCGATCGGAGAAACGGTACGACCTGTACCAAAGCAGTAACACTAACAGGAAAAAAAAACAAAAAAAAACAGACATTTGAGCCATAAGAGTCAAGTGGAGACGCTCGCTCAATCAGGAGAACTGCGTCCTTACTGTTGCTTGCACGAGCCAACCAAAGCGATCCAACCTTGAATGGATATAGGGATGGACAAACCTTGAAAACGAAACTAATTCCAAACCTCGAACTGGAACCGAACTCTTACAAATCCGTCTGGAAACTAAAACAAGTGGCCTTTGGCACAAAAATCGGGGGAAAATGGAAAATTGTTACTACTAGAGATTAAGTTGTAAATTTAAGTGCAACATTAACATAGGTAGGGTAATCCATTCTGGTTGTGGAATTTATTTTAGAGGGCATACTATATTATGCTAGGCACTCTAAAAGAGGAAGTAATTTCAAGTCAAAGTTAAGCTAAAGTTTGAAATCTTAATAAACTACGAACTTGCACATTAAATTTCGAACTCGAACCGAACTTCGAAAAATGTTCAGAACGTTTGTACATCCTTAATATTGAATTACATATTATTTAAAAAACAAGATTATTAAAATAACTGTGGTATAGAACACGATTGCACCTATGCCTTCCGGTTTGTATACGTATATTTATTTTCCTTTGGCAACGGGTGCCATCTGCAAGCCTACAAGTGCCAAATAACTAACTACGAAATGCAAAGATATAGTAGGCCACTGCTCAAGGTATAATTTAATTTTATACAAGAACAAGTAAATTACAAAATACAACTATAAGTACAAATAACAACAAAAAATGTAATGTAAGAAAAACAGCACAAACTAAAAACCAGCATTGATTAAGAAATACGTACATACTAAAAATACAAAATTAACTCGAAGTTTAGATTGGAGAAGGGTTGACAGGTTGGGAAAGCATAGAGAACATAAAGCCCATCCTGAAGGGCTGGGGGGACAAAACTTTTCACTTGCTGATGACAACTGCAGCTAATTGTAAGTGTTTCCATTGGATCCACTGGATAAAGGTACAAACACTTTAAATTAGCTGCAGTTGTCATCAGCAGGTGAAAAGTTTTGTTACCACCAGCCCTTCAGGCTGGGCTTTATGTTCTCTATGCTTTCCCAACCTGTCAACCCTTCTCCAATCTAAACTAAACTAGCCAGTTGGCCTATTCCAAACTTATTGTAAAAATAAACTCAAAGTTATATAATACAAAGCATGGTGAAAATATGATAAGACAACAAGTGGCCAGTAGCCCCTCCCTATTAAGCCATTGTTCTAGTGGTAAACTAGTAAATATGCATAAACAAATGTTTAAAATAAAATAAGTGAAGTTACAAAATTATTAATTATTGATGTCAATTTCTGTATCAATGGCTGATAATGTACCATTTACAATCACATCGCTATGCTTAAAACAGAGGTAAAAATTCCCCCCCCCCCCCAAAAGTCTCATGTATTAACTTTGGAGAGCTTAAATCGTCTTTGACAGGAGTAGAAATTAACCCCCAAAATACAAAAATTTGTAAAAAAACGGCAGCCAAGCTCTCCTTCCAAAGTCTTCGGCTGTGAATGCTGTGAGATATAGAAGTTGAGCCAAGCATTTCATTCCTTCTCCCTAGTTTCGCATTGAAAAGAAGTAAGATCATTTCGCCTGTTGACGAGCGCCAAGCCAACCATTTTCGTGGTAAAAAAAGTTAAAATTTTAAACTCAAAATCATAAAAAAATTACTTGCCCATTGACTTTTTAGAGTCCTCGTACCAAAATCAATAGCTAATAGCCAACTGTATCGGTATCGGCAAATCCTGGTATCGGTCCATCTCTACCAATAATCTCAATTAATTAATTAACAATTATGCCTTTTGATGAGCTTAAAAATGTTACGGGACATTTATACAAGGCTGTGATCGGTCAGTATGTTTCAGGCTGTCCATGTATGCTTTATTGACAACTATGTAGTTTAATATATGTCGGATTCATCTTGACCGAGTGAATAGCTACGTGCCAACTGGGAATTGTGTCCTATTCTCTAGTATATCTTCATTGATGTGGATATTTCTGACGTAGTAGACCTACCCCTCGTGCCTATGCCGACAATACGTATGAGAACTTGATAGTGGCCTATCGAGGGATCCTATTACGTACATGAAAAATGCACAGCAATATTTTCTCACCAGGTCCATGTAGATTCGGTAGTACGACGCCAGGCAGTTCATTGCGGCCGAGATCAACTTGAGCATTGAGAACTGGAATCAGACATTAAAACTTATGTTTCATAAATAGAAATGTGCAAAAATGGTGACAACGAAATTCGCGAATTTTTTTAAAGTTGCAATAATCCCTTCAAATTCAGTTTGCACATGAATCTCATGAATTGTGATTGAATGGTACTAATTTCCAATTCGCGAATTTTCGCGAAATTTTAGTTGATGTCGCGAACTAGTGGCGAAATTGCAATTATGTCCTTAATTGCAAATTAGGTCACGAAATTTTAAAAAATAAAAAAAATTTCAAAGTTTTGGTGGAGGTACCGGGTCGAAGTCGAAATTAAATTAACTCTGGCTGGTACATATGGTGGAGGTGCCGGGTCACACAACGCGATCGTGAGATCGTAATAATCGTTTGAACGAGAATAAGCTCAAAATACTTCATATCCATATCAAAAGACACATAAAAAATGTATAATTTCGTAAATTTGGTGGAGGTGCCGGGTAGACGAAATTAATTCTGGTAAAAACTGTCGGAAACTTTGAAAACTGAAGGCTGAAATTGAGCTTAAAATTAAAACTGATTCTGAACTTCACTCTCATCAGCTTGTTTTTCTTTTAAATCATTAAAATCAATCAAATTATCATGAAACTTGGATTTTTTTTTAAAGTTGTGCATGAGAAAATTGTTTTTTTGGTAAATCGCGACAAATCACGAATTTTTATTTTTAAGGCGCAAATTTTCAAACTTTAAAAAAACATTTTTGCACATCTCTATTCATAAAGCAAGAAAGGTATTATAATAGCCTTATATTCAGGAAAATACAGTATATTAAATTCTATGACTTGTTATTGGATTTCCTCATTTGTATCAAGACATAATATGGTCTACTCCAGATTTTTACCCAGGCTACCAGCCCCCGGTTACGGCGGTGAATGGAATTAAAGCCCCTCGTTGACTAATAGTGTTAAACTCATTGGTAAAATATATGCGATTGTTAAAATTTTAAAGATACATTTGAGAGACTTTGTCGAAAATACAACCGATTGGTTTCTAACGGGAAAGAAAACGTGTTTGGAGTCAAAACTGGACGTCGCTATGCGGGTCGGCCATGATGGAATTAGTGTTCGAAAATTTCATGAAATTTCAAAAACTTTTTTGAAAGTTTCATTGAAAGTTTCAATAAAAGTTTAAAAAAATATTGAAATTTTGTGAAATATTCAATTTCCAAGGAAATCTTCAGGAATACAAACTCCATTTTTAATAAATCAGCGTTTTCTTATAAGAAAGGTTTTTATAAGATTGACAAAAAATTTGCATCTCTGAAATATTACCCCATAATTGGTGCTGAAACTAGACTTGAAAAAGTTCTTGTCGACCTACCAGTACCACAGAGAGAGATATATATATAAATTATACTAAACGGAAACTGATTTGGTAATTGACGACTGGTGATAAGGAGAAGCTTAAAACGATCGATAGGTCACGTGACAAGAAAGAGTTGGGAATTGGGATAGATAGATTCTCATTTCCCAATTTTACGTCTGTTGAACGGCGCAACACTTATCACGCTCTAACTTTTATTCTATTCATTATTTGGACAAAACTTAAGAGGAATAATATTTAGCAAACATATCATTCCGTCTAATAGCGATTATTTCAAATTTTTTGACACAGCCGTTAGCTTGTCATAACAATGTACGCGCAAGCAGGCAAGCTTGAGGTTTGCAAGTGATAAAATAAAACAAAAATATGCCGTTTACTTCTATCCTGTAATCTGTAAAAATAACATTTTTTATAACTAACAACCTTATATCAGTTATCATCAAGACAAAATAAAGAGTTGTTTGGGGCACTTCCCACACTTTTTGATGTGAGCAATCATTCTAGTAGCATTGTTGGTAGGCCTACATAGTTGCCCAGCTACAATAGTTAAATATTATTTTGTTCCCACTCAGGGTAAAACACTTGTGACCATGAATAAGCTTCTTTACCATTGTAGGAACAGGTAACGAGTGGTAGGAAGCAGTTTGACACAGCTGCAAAGTGTGCAGAAGGTTGATACTACCAACATAACAAACTCATACACCCTATAGAACTCTCTAAAAGTTTATAAAATCAATCTAGTAATGCAGAAATGCCTTAAATACGAATGTTTCATAATTTCTTGAAATATTTCAATGTACCCCTACGAACTCTAGATGGAATGATGTCACTCTAATAGTGTCTATATATTGTAAGGAGATACACATTCACCCACCATGAACAAGCATGAGTCTACGCTGATGCTTCCCAGCTGCGCCAGCCACTTCCTCAGGCAGCCTTCAAGTGTTGGTATGTACGGCCTGATGTCTTGCACAGTCACCGTGTTGGGGATAGTCGACAGCGAGCCGGAGACAGATAGCTCGGAGATCCTCTGCGCCTGTGACTCGGCCGCCAGCAGCGCTTGCTCTACCACACACATTATAACACACACATTACACTACTGCAAGTAACATGCTTTATTAAATAATGCATCACTTTCAACCCACATACCTACTTCACGGACTTTCAACTGTGTTCGCATCACTATTTTCATTTTCTCCCTCCTATTTTACCTTTTTTCCATTATTTTTAAGTCAGTGTTTCTTCCCATCACCTAGCTCCTTCCTCTGCACCAATATACTCCACTCTCTGCTGTCCACCCACAGCTTTACTCTTGCCACATGCTCCCACACTTCCTCGTTTTACAACGTCTTCTTGAATTAATCTTTCCCATTTCTCTCTTGGCCTTCCTACTTTTCTTTTCCCCTCCTCTGCCGCTTCAAATTCGTGTCTTGGGATCCTCTCCCTGCCCATCCTTTTCATATGTCATATGTCTGCTTGTAGCTTTGTATCTACAGTTTTATGCCCTAGATAATGGTGGAAAACCACCACTCAACCCGACATAGTTGGAACTGAGTTAAGACTATATATATATTTTTTTTTAAGTCTCCAAGTCACTTATCAAGTTATCAGCTTTTATATGAATTCATGTTTTTTTTTTTTATATTTCAATAAGAAAAGTACGGGGGTTGGCTTATAAGCAGACCTGGGAAAGTTACTTTTGAAAAGTAATGAAATTACATTACTCATTACTTCAGCCAAAATGTAACTAAATTACTATTTAATTACTTTTCCAAGAAAGTAATGAAATTACATTACTTTTTATGAAAAAAAGTAGTGAAATTACTTTCAAAAATTACTTTTTAATTTAAAATGTATCTGACGTGCGGACGCGTATGACGCAAGTGCTTTGTCTGCCGATGGCGGGTCTCAGACATGCAGGGTGTTATCCACGCCCACACTTTAAAACCAGCGGAGGCCTATCACAGAGATATTGTAGATATCGTCGTATAGAAAATTATTGATTATGCGGGTGACATCTATCGTCGAAATGTTGTAACTACATTTCAAGTGTAACAATTCTACTATCGATTTATTTGACACAGACTTGAATGTTCGATGTCAAGTAGATAATTACGTCTTCAACGGCGCTCGTCATAGGCGGAAGTACCAAAAGTAAACATGGCTAGGTTCTGAAATAAAAACTCGGGACTCGAAATCTCTCGATCAGACCTACAAACTATCGGAAATGCTGCATGCACATGCACATTGCTCAAGCGGGCGATACGTAGAAAGGCAGCAGGCGCACTGGCCAGTGACTGATATTTGATACACAAAGGCGCGGGTCGCGCAGCTAAAGTAACGCGTTACTAACGCCAAATTACAATGATAAAAGTAGTGAAATTACTCTTCCATTACTTTGAGAAAATTGTAGTGATGTGAGTCGGTAAATTTACCGGTCAGAGAATTTACTGTAAATTTACCGAGCATGTCGGTAAAATGGTAAAATTTAAAAAAAATTTCATGATTGAGCGAGCGTAGCGAGCGTCTCCACTTGACTCTTATGGCTCGAATGTCTGTTTTTTTTTTTTTTTTCTGTTACTGCTTCGGTACAGGTCGCACCGTTTCTCTGATCGACCTGAAATTTTGCACACATGTACATACCACCTAGGCGGGTTGCTGTATAGTTTTTGAACAAAATCCGATCGTTGGTTATAAAGATAAAAAATAAAAAAAATAAATAAAAAAATAAAAATGTACCGATCGTTATGAAATTTTGCAGGGTCAATAAGTACAACATTCTCTCCTATTTTCCAAATTTTCAGCTAAATCGGTCAAGACCTTAAAGACTTATTGGTAATCATAATTCGAAAAATGATGTTAAAAAATGAAGGAGGCAGTGAAGATACAAAGATACACTTTAGAAGGCATGACGTGAATTAGTACAATGCAAAGATGTTGGAATAGTGTACAATGTCAATATCCAGTTAGGCCTACACTGTGTGGTGGGCCTTATGGGAATGTCGTACTCGGGTCATGTTGCACGTACCGGTGCTCGCTCAACAACGCGTCCAACTGAGCGTTTTCCTAGTTATATTCTAAAGACTAATAACTAGGGCTGTGCGAACGGGAGATTTCAATTCGAGTCGAGTACGAGTTCGAGTTCGATGAAATGTTCAGTTTTCGAGTTCAATTCGAGTTCAAATTGAGTTTATTTCCAAATTGAGAAATGTATTTTCCATTTCAGACTTTCTACTAGACCTATCAAACAAATTCTTCAGTTTTAAAGCCTAGGCCCAGGCGTAGGGCTAGGCTTATCTCCTGGGTCAAATATTTTTGGTTATGGAAACCTAGGGCCTAGCCTAGGCCCTAGGCCTACAACTAACCTTGGTTTTGGAGGGTGCCATAGGCTAGGTCTAGGCCTATTGTACAGTGATAGGTGCATTTTGGTATGGCAATGTGAGTTTGTAAGCCTAGCTAGGGCCCAAGATCGGTAAAATATACTAGGCCTAATCTTGGCCAGAAGAAATTCTGGCAACTAGGCTAGGCTAGGCCTAGGCTTAGCTAGGGCCTAGGCCCTAGACCCTAGGGCCTACCTGTTGTCACTGGTACTGTCACGCCGTGTGTTGTTTGAATGTTTACCTGCATTGTGACAAGTGTTCCATCTCATGAATATTTCGAAATTGTATTTTATGCTAGGCCTATGTTTTAATGAAGAAATTACGCCCAAGCCTAGTCCGCCGCATATTTTTACGAATCATCTGGCTCCTCTGCTCTCGCCTCGTGAATCGAGGCCATTTTTGTTGTCAACAACACACATCTCGGACAGAAAAAGAGTGATACACGGTAGACGCGAATGATTTCACAAAAACAGCCAATCAACGCTCGCATGTGACGTATGACTAGCTCCAATTGGATCTCGCAAAGTTCAGCCGGCCAATCATAACGAGTTTCACGTCAGAAGGAGTTCGGCTATCGTGTATCACGAACTTTGCCGCGTGCTGCTATCTAACGGAGGAAAAACGTAACTTTTGACGGGTCGGTAAATGAAAATGCTGTTTTTACCGACACTCGAATATTCGAGTTCAAAGTAAATGAAACTCGAATTTGTTTGAACACGCCGTGAACTCGACTCGTACTCGAAAATTCGAGTACTCGCACAGCCCTACTAATAACAACCTACACAACAAGAATGCAGTGGAAATAAGTCAAATATCACTTTAAAAAATTAAATTAAATTTTAAATTTTCCATCGTTAAATTCTAAAGACTAATAAGAACCTACACAACAAGAATGCAATAGAAATAAGTCAATTTTAACACTTGGAAAAATTCTATCAATAAATCTGAATAAGAGCTTTTCTGTGCCTAGACATACTCCACTATTTCATTAGCTGAGTAGGCTAAATCATTAATTCAAATCTAATTTAATATTTTTATTTTAATTATTTATTTAACCAAACACGTATATGAGATGCTTAATATGTAGAGGTAATGAGAAATGGTGATATAAAAACCCAAATTTCGTTTTAAAAAACCCAAATTTCGCGTTTTTCGCGATTTCAAAAAAAATTTCAAAAACGTTACTAAAAAATAAAAAAAATCACTAAAAAAAATTTGTACGCACTGTTATTTTGGTATACTATTTTCGCGGAAACCGTGATACGCGCCGTTATTTTGGAGGTATATTTCCGTGAAGCCCGTGACGTCACGGTACCCCGCCTACCGTGCGCGTAATATTTTGTCTGGACCGGCACCTCCACCAAAACTGGACCGGCACCTCCACATCTTTTCACATTTTGCACACTAAAAGGTCCAATTTCGCGATTTAATTCGCGTTTTGACCAGTTTGATATAATTTTGTTCGTGATTTCGCGCTATACACGAAATTTCGCGAAATTCGCGTTTTTATAAATGTGTTTTTTCCATCTCTAAATGATGTAATTTGTCGACAATATTATATTTTAGGCAATAAAAAGGACATTTAAAAAAATTCGCAAATTTCGTTATCACCATTTTTCACTACCTCTATTAATATGGCTAAAAGCATCATTTTACCGATTTTACCGTTTTTTGGTAAATTTACCGGTAATTTTTCCGGTAAATTACTTGAGTTTTAAATTTACGGTAAATTCACATCACTAGAAAATTGTAATTAAATTACTACCTCGTTACTGAAAAAAGTAATTTCGTTACAGATACGCGTTACTTCCGTTACGTTACTACCCAGGTCTGCTTATAAGGGATCGGAGTATAGGTATTCAGGACTAGTACTCTACTACTCTGCACTCGTAAAGTGATCAAGGCCCAGTTTCGCCACAACAGTTTCACTGTTTTTTGTGTTGTGTAGTTTATTTATAGGTTTCTCTGTCTACAAGAACAATGCAGTCATCAACCAAGTAAGCTGTTGGAATCCCTATCCAGAACACTTTTATGTAAGCGATAACCAAGCTGTTTGGACAGATAATATATGCCTAGATAGATGTAGGCAAGTCTATCAACTCACCAACAAGCGCAATGAGCGCTGCACCATGCTCGTGGTTCAACCGTGATGTAGTGTCCAACATGTCCGTCTGCTCCCAGTGATAGTGAAGCAGGCCCACCAGTACAGGCTGCAACTGCCTGGCACAAGGAAACACTGTTGCAATGAAGCAGTCACAGCAATAATATCAACTAGTGATGACATCGGGTAGTAAATATTGGAGTCGACTCCTCGATCGGCGATAAAGATAAGGTAAAAGCAGTTGACTTTTATCAATGTTGAACACCCTCCTACAGGTCTAATTTGTTCCAGGAGAGAGCAAAAAAAGCAAATGTTTTAGCAGTAAGTAACAATACTTTATTATTATTATTTACTACAATTCAGAAATTACAAAAATCCGCCCCAACCGGGAATCGAACCACGGATCTACCGCATTCCAGACAGGCGTCTTCCGTGGTCCGATTCCCGGTTGGGGCGGACTTTTTTAATTTCTGAATTGTAGTAAATAATAACAATTACACCTACGGGAGTGTTTCCCGATGAACCAAATCGAGGAATACTTTATTAGTTGTTTGTAAGGTTGACTTGGTTTTTGAATTATTTATGCAAAAGTTATGTTAGCCCACTACACTAGTTGCACAAGGCCCCACGCCACCAACTACGTATCGCTGGCTTGCTTCCGGCCAAGGCTTTCGCTGCTCCGTTTTTTTTACGTTGATGAAATAAGATAACGAGAACACCAGTGAAATCTCATTCATTTTATCAGCAAAGCAGCCGGCACCTTGAGTTACACTACAATGTCCAGACCAAGGTCCAGAGAGAGAGAGAGATTTGATTTGATTTGATTGTCGTCTTTATTGATGGCGGGATTAAGGCCTGTTAAGCCTTCTCTTCCATCCAACCACCAAGAGAGAGAGAGAGAGAGACTAGTCGAGTCTTTGCAATCACAGGCGGCACGGCCGGAAGGGTGGGGGAAACCAGTCTCGTAGGCAGCTGCCGTCTGGCGGGGCGGGGAATGTAGCTGACAAAAGACTGTGCTCGCTGTCAATGACGTGTTGTCTGGCATGAACTAGTGATTCGTTTGGTGGTGTTCATAAAAGGCGAAAACTATACATTTGGATAATTTGTCGCGTGGCAGAAATTGGTGGGAACGTATCTCACGGGCAAGCTTGACATTAAATGGGCGGTTATTATCGCTTATTATTAGGTGGGAAAACGTACCATATAGAAACGTTTTGCGAGGGAAATTTTAACATTACACTTATATGGATGTATTTTTGGGTCGTATATTTTTAGACATTACCAGCGGGAAAACGTAATGAAAGGGCTTTTGACGTGTTTGACTGTCTAGGCCTCGGGTATATTTAAAATTATCAAGTTGGAAAAGTGGGGTGCGGCCATTATGTGAAGCTATTTATCAATAGTATTTAAATCCCCTTCTATAAACTTTCAGCAGACAAAATAAGGGTGCGGCCATGCTTGATGGCGACCTATAATCGAGTAAATACATACATACAGCCTACAAACAAAAACAATAATTGTCGAACGTTTGGGTGTGTGTGGCCTTGGTCACTCGACTGATAGAGATGATTTCCTATGCTTTCCATGTTTTAACTACAATTATTCCATTTTTACAAAGTTGAAACCAGTTTTAAAATTTTAAAATTGATGCAGGCTGTAGAAATGAAGTTTTTGAGAAGCATTGTGGGTAAGACTAGATGGGACCGAATACGGAATGAGGATATCCGAGATCAAGTAGGCGTGAGGAATTTAATGGAGCGAATTGGAGAGAGAAGATTAAAGTGGTTCGGACATGTCAAGAGAATGGAAAGATCAAGATTACCGAGAAGGATGATGGAATTGGAAATTCCAGGTAGGAGACCAAGGGGCAGACCACGACAACAATGGCAGAATAGTGTGAGAAAAGATGTAGAACAGCGGGGAGGAGAGTGGAATTGGTGGAAGAAGAGGAGTGGTGGCAGGACAGAAGAAGATGGAGAGGCCTATCTTCAATGCCGACCCAACGCAGAGTTGGACGTGGCAACAGATAATGATGATGATGATTTAATTGTATATACTTCTGGAAATCGTGATGAAAATGTATTTTAACTAAAGTACGTTAGTACTCGTCGATTGCGTCGGGGCCTACAGGGTTGGCTTGGTCGCTTGGTTTAATGTCCCGCACTGACTGAGTGTGGGTAGACTCTAAATTAGGGCTGACATCGGGTACTCGGGTACGCCACTCCTACCCGACTCCTATTAGAGTCGACTCCATTTTCAAGGAGTCGTTTCCTTCAAAAGTGGGTTGTTGGTTACAGTCAATGCCATGTTGTAAAAAACACTTGGCCTAGGCCGAAACACAACACCAGAACAATCACTTTTGTCACAACATTATGCTCCACTCAAGACGCCACGAAACGTAAAGGTGCATTTACTGCTCGGCGTTTCAGGTGAGAAGGCGCGTTGAGTGCGTCAATGTGTTTACTGTGTATATTGGCTGCCGCGCCAACTGCGCCGCGTGGAACGCTCGAACAGAAATGCAGCTTTAACTCCGCCCACTCCTTCCGACCTTGCACGGCCAGAGCATGCGCACATGATGACAAGGCAAGGCTGGTACGAACGATGTATTTTGCAACGTCGCTTCAATCAAATGTGGATCGGGAACAATATCGCGTGCCAGAAATTGATGGAAATGTATCTCACGGATATTAAATCGGCGGTTATTACTGCGTATTTGGCGGGAAAACGTAACGTACGGGAAGGTTTCTCGAGGGTGATTTAAACATTACACTACAGGCCTGTAGGAGGGTGTTCAGCATTGATGAAGGTCAACTGCTTTTACCTTATCTTTATCGCCGAGGAGTTGACTCCAATATTTACTACCCGATGTCATCACTACTCTAAATACAAATTTACATATTCATTTAATAATCAATATTGTTGGGCAGCCCTAGTTTCAGCTCACCTGAAGTGTTCTGTTGCCAGGTTGTAAGAGAGAAGCGTCTGCCACAGGTAGAAGCTCTCGCGGTTCAACTGAAGAAGGACTTGGTCGCGTAGCCTCAGTTCCCTGAAACAACACTTACATTGAAGGCTATGTTGTGATTAGGTTTAAGAGGCTGCCGGCCTAGATGCTTCAACTTACATGTGTTGTGTGAGCGTGACGTAGGCGGTCACAGAATCCATCACGCAGTGGTGATGCACAAGGTCCGAGGCTAGCTGCCGGGAGCGGCAGGCAATCACGCGGAACAGTCTCACAGCCTGTACGACAGGAAGTCCATACAACGAGGAGGGTTTCTCTTTCGTTGAGGCGGCAACTACGAAACAACGTGTACACATCGTTGATCAGTTTGTATTGGAGAAGAGTTGAAAGGTAGGGATAGAATAGAGACTTCTGTCAATTCATTTTCTATTGTCTGTATTTTTATTGAATAAGCTATTTGGCATATGCCCTCTGATACTTTAAAATTTGTCTGGACCAGCACCTTCACCAAAAATCACTAAAAATGGGAGGGGGGGGGGGGAATTGTTTGACCACTGGTCCAGCCCTCAAATACCCGACCAGAAACAAAATTTTGGGTACTTTTAACACCACTATTAAATTTACAAAAGATTAATTAAGTTTATCAGTGCCCAAAAAAGGCCTCATTATTTATTTGCCAAGGTAACTATTACAGTTTGCATTGTGAAGCAAAGGAACGCTCATCTCAACCAGCGCTCATCTCACCCTGCCGGACAGGGCTTGAAGCCTAGAATTACGGACTTGGTTCAATCCCGTCACGCTCCATGTCCATGATGGCTCTGGAATAATGGATTGAGTAGGCCTAGATTGTTGCGTGTGATATCAAGATTACCTTGTACCTTGACCTGGACTTACGATGGCTCTGGAATAATGGATTGAGTAGGCCTAGATTGTTGCGTGTGATATCAAGATTACCTTGTACCTTGACCTGGACTTACGATGGCTCGGGAATATTGGATTGAGTAGGCCTAGATTGTTGCGTGTGATATCAAGATTACCTTGTACCTTGACCTGGACTTACGATGGCTCTGGGATAATGGATTGAGTAGGCCTAGATTGTTGCGTGTGATATCAAGACGTTGACCTGGACTTACCGAGTTTCTCCCAGTGTTTAGTTAGGAAGTGCTTGACGATGGTGTCAACGAGTCTCGGGAGACGCATGATCTCGTGCGCAGCCTCGTACGAATGACGAGCGATTCTAGTGAGAATCTCCAGTGTTGCCACGACAGCGCTCGCGCCAGGTTGCAACGTTTCCAAGATATACCTGCAACGTTTTCAGCGTGTTACATTGTGTGGTGCGCGAATATACTAATGACATATGACCATATTTTTCATACTGTGCAAATATGTCTTGACTCTTGGGTAGGCAAATGTTTTAAAATATCAAGTTCAAAATGTGGGGTAAGGCCATTATGCTAAATAGGGATTGGCAAATGTACGAAATTCCAAACTTGAACCAAACATTAAAAAAAAATCAGTTTAAGTTTGAAGTTTGGAACTTTTTTGGTTCAGACGTTCAAATTTGGTTCGTCCATCCCTGATATGCAACCATTTGTCAATAGTGTCTCTTAAATACTGTTCAAAGTTTGAGTGTTTAAAATAGGGGTGCTTGATGGATGACAACCTATAATCAAGGGTAGTCTTCAGGGAGCAATTTTTGTTTTAAATGTCGCATGCCTACCGGACATGTTGGAGATAATTTTACTTGCCCAGACAGAAAACTTACACAGCAATTATTTTACATTTAAGTATTTAAACTCTTCACTGTGGGGTTAGAAACCTGTGCTTGAACCTGCTGTGTGAGGTATTTTTGTATTTTTGGCAGCCCTTAAAAGTTCCCCCAAAAAATGAATTAGTGTGACTTGTCAAAGTACTCCATTGGGTTAACATTGAATTTGAATCGACTTTTGACAGGAATTTGGTCAAGACCCTAGATGTTCACTCTGGCATTGATTGAACTTAGCATTTTTGGATGAGCATAGCAAGCAAAGCAAAGATTCCATTGAACTACACTGGAGAAATAAATCCGATTTTCTTTTTCTTTCTTTTTTTTCAGTTAGTATTTTTGTGTGTTTGTTTACCAATTTCGGCTAAACCGATACTCCAATTACGATGCAATTTTGTGGAGGCCTTCAAAATCTCTGAACCTAGAACTGCCACGTTTTTTAGCACAATCGAAAAATTATTTCTCATGAAAAATGCAATTTTACGATTTTTTTCGATTTAAAAAAATTTCTTCGACTTATCACATCTAGGCCTACATGCTTTATCCGATTGTAATGATTTTTTTCACAGAACCTTAATTTTATGAATTAATATATTCATGTGAAATTTGAGCGCAATCAAAAAATGATTTATCATGATAGTTGCAATTTTACCCTTTTTAGTTGTTATGTTTTTAAAAAATTACGCTCATCCAACCACGCGCCTGAAAAAGCGTTTGCGAAGCTTCCTCGTAAGTGAAAATAAGTGATTTTTATGGTATCAGGAACAATTATTAAGGAATTTACGGCCAAAGCATAAATATAAAGGCTTATGTATAAAAAAGCGGTGATATTGAGAAATCAAAATTGGCCAAGAAACGTACTCCCAACCCCCTAAAACATCAAGATTTTAAACTGAAATTACAAAAAGGACAATTTTGTTTGATCACAAAATAAGAAATTTCCTCATCTCTATTAATTGTACTTTTGGTTTGAAAAACTTGTTCAAAAGGATTCGAATAGTTTGGAATTCGAATACAGGTAGTTTGGTTTCGAATTGAGTATGTGAACAATTGATGTTCAGTTGGGATTTGAACTTTTGAGTAGGCCTACTTGCACACCCCCAGGCCACATGCAAAGCATAGGCCTAACTGCAGTATACCTGCAGTGTCTTATGCAATATCTGGGGTTTTGTGGTTGCAGCTATTTGTTGGCACTCATTAAAAAATAAACATTACGTTTTAAATTGTGTAGCTCATTGGTAGAGATGTGCAAAAATGGTTTTTTAAAGTTTGAAAATTCGCGCCTTAAAAATAAAAATTCGCGATTTGTCGCGATTTACCAAAAAACACAATTTTCTCATGCACAACTTAAAAAAAAAAAAATCCAAGTTTCAGGATAATTTGATTGATTTTTATGATTTAAAAGAAAAACTAGCTCATGAGAGTGAAGTTCAGAATCAGTTATAATTTTAAGCTCAATTTCAGCCTTCAGTTTTCAAAGTTTCCGACAGTTTTTACCAGAATTAATTTCGTCTACCTGGCACCTCCACCAAATTTACGAAATTATGCATTTTTTATGTGTCTTTTGATATGGATATGAAGTATTTTGAGCTTACTCTCGTTCAAACGATTATTACGATCTCACGATCGCGTTGTATGACCCGGCACCTCCACCATATGTACCAGCCAGTGTTAATTTAATTTCGACTTCGACCCGGCACCTCCACCAAAACTTTGAAATTTTTTAATTTTTTTAAATTTCGTGACCTAATTCCCATTTAAGGACATAATTGCTAATTTCGCCACTAGTTCGCGGCATCAACTAAAATTTCGCGAAAATTCGCGAATTGGAAATTAGTACGATTCAATAACAATTCATGAGATTCATGTGCAAACTGAATTTGAAGTGATTATTGCAACTTTAAAAAAATTCGCGAATTTTGTTGTCACCATTTTTGCACATCTCTACTCATTGGTCTTGTGGTTAACCTACCTGCTTCCAATGCACAAGGTTCAGGGTTCGATTCCCGGTAAGTCAGAAGTTTTTTAACTTCTGATTTGGACTTAGGTCCATCAGTTCTTGTCCTAGGAATTTGTAAACGGTGACTATTGAGCCATCCTAGCAATGAGGCATATAATAAATTCAAAGTTGTTGATCCCCGGGTGTCCATACCACTGATTTCTATATTTCATATTAAACAAATTTGATCGTTGGTTGGTTATCGCTCACTTGTCCATTGCGTGGGGGCCTACAGGGTTGGCTTGGTCGCTTTTTTTTTACTGTCCCCCACTGAAAATCAGTTATGTGATTGGATGGGTAGACCTAAATACGTATTTCTTTCGTTCTAGTGTGAAAAATGCCTATCGGCTAGTTAGATTGGAGAAGGGTTGACAGGTTGGAAAAGCAAAGAGAACATAAATCCCAGCCTGAAGGGCTGGGGGCGACAAAACTTTTCACTCGCTGATGACAACTGTAGCTAATATCAAGCTTTAAATAATAAATAAATAAATAAGTCCCAGAAGGACGAAACGCGTCGTGGATTAAGGTAACAACTTTAAATTAGCTACAGTTGTCATCAGCAGGTGAAAAGTTTTGTCGCCCCCAGCCCTTCAGGCTGGGATTTATGTTCTCTTTGCTCTCACAACCTTTCAACCCTTCTCTAATCGAAATACGAATTTATTTATTTATTTAACTCATATATTGCCCTAGAAAATTGGTGGCTATAGCCACCCCCTGACCTAACTCAAGTTGGAAACAGGAGTCAGAAATATATAACTATATATATATTAAATTTTATAAAAGTAGACCTCGTATTATGTACTAGGCAGAGCTTACATACGTCATGATAACCCTACAGGCTACAGATATACAATAAAGATCATACAAAGCTACAAACCCACCTAAGTCTAGACAGCAGATCAGTGCGCAAAGCCCCCTTGATCATATCTTCCTCTACGATCTCGTGGTCCTTCATCTCCTTCACTTGGTTTGGATCCTCTACGACCGGCTCGACGTAGAGGGACGGCTGCTGCAGACCTCCCGAGTAGCCTAGCATCGCGTCCAGCCACACCTGACACAGAACAATTTGGTTCTGTCCTTATTGACACACAATTGCAAAGAAATTGCATGTTAAAGAGAGGTCACATTCTTTTCTTTTGATTTTAAAACATGACACATGCTCTAGATGGACACACGTAGAGCAAGGGGATGCATAAAGATCGTAAAATATTATTTTGCTATTAATGACAGCCTTACTTCATCAGACTTGTTGTGCAGAAGATGGCGCATGGCATTGAGAGCTGCTGTTACGACGGCAATGTTGTTGTCGTCAAGGGAGAATCGTAGTAGTAGGAATATTCTTTTGTCAACTAGTTGGTGCAACAGAGGTGGCGTGAAGCACTTGTCGTAGTAGCCGAGTTTGGTCTGAAACAAGCCACATCACACAACTTAGTACTAAGTATCACCAGTACTATTCATTGAATCATTTATACTAGAATATGACATATGTACATTACTAGGGCTGTGCGAGACTCGAAATTTCGAGCCGAGATTGAGCACGTCAACATTCTCGCTTGCTTGTGTGATTTTTTTGATTCTCGAAAATTCGAGTCTCGAAATGACTCAAGAATTGTTCGAGAACGTACAAAAATATGGTCGCGGCGGCGTAATATTCCATATTATGACGTGCTCTTCAGCATTCTTCTCGTCGACAGCAAACAGCTGACTGGTAATAGGCATTGCGCAGGCGCAGGCGATGGATGCTCTTGCTTCGACGCCGTGCCCGTGCACACCGACACTGCCCATGTCTCCAAAGAATTCTGATAAGGACCTGCCAACCTATTCTTTGGTCTATAATATCGATATGTCGCGGACATGCGTTCGACCTATCGACTTTTACAATTACGTCAATAATCGGTGAACCGATTACTTGCTGATTCACTCAATAATCGGCAAAACCGATGCATCGCGATCGGAATCGGCTCATCCCTAACAAAAATACAAAATGCCATATTAGTATAGTTAGATACAATAGAATTACACATTCTAAAAAAAAAATAGGTCAATACGTTAGTAACTTTAGATGTATTTAAAGAAAACAAGAAAAAATACAAAAAAAACAAATTTTGAGTTTGATAATTTTTTTAAGGGTGTTCCGACAACATTTTTTGAAATCTATTTCCATAGTATCCTGGGACTGTCTGGATCATGTTCTGAAATTTCCAGCTGGTTACCTCTTTGTGGCTGTTAACTTCTTTATTTGATGAGCTTGAGCCCATCGTCGCTCTGATTAGAAGGCCTGTTCTGCTTCTTCAGAACATGACCACATACGGTAGCATTCTTTCTACGTAAACTATCAAGTGGCGACACCTTGGTCAAAAAGTCTTAAATGGAACGTCTGTACAAGGACAACATCCTGAAAAGCTGTCTGACTTCTTTAACCATAGTAGGATGCGGTAAGTTGATGATAACTGTCCGGTTCAACATGAAGTCCACTAGTATCTATTACATAACCTAGGCCTAAGTATTTTAATTCTGAACGAACAAACTGGCATTTCTCCAAAATCAGTCGAAGCGAAGCCTTTTTAAATGCTTCTGAAAGGTAGGAGAAACAACAATAATATCATCCAGATAAATAAAGACATAGGGCTCCAGATCAGGTGCAGGTACTCCATCAATTAAATGTTGCCAAGTAGCGGCACTGTTGTGTAAGCCGAAAGACATCCTTTTAAATTGAAACAAACCTCGACCCGACACCGTGAATGCAGTCTTCTCCTTACTCCTCCACAGCAATTTGCCAGAACACCTTCTCAACATCTAGAGATGATAAGTAACAGCATTCGCTTAACTTGTCCAAAATAACTCCTATCCCTGCTAACCTTGCTGATGACGTTGGCAATGGTGATGAGCGCCACCACCCTCTGCTGCAGGACGCTGCTTCTACCCAGCACAGACAGCTCTTGTAGTGTATAGCCAGCGCGGTCTGGCTCATGTGGTGGTCTCCGGGACAGACTCGTCGCTGTACGGGAGGAGCATGCCTAGGAATACAAACCCCTGCTAACCTTGCTGATGACGTTGGCAATGGTGATGAGCGCCACCACCCTCTGCTGCAGGACGCTGCTTCTACCCAGCACAGACAGCTCTTGTAGCGTATAGCCAGCGCGGTCTGGCTCATGTGGTGGTCTCCGGGACAGACTCGTCGCTGTACGGGAGGAGCATGCCTAGGAATACAAACCCCTGCTAACCTTGCTGATGACGTTGGCATGGTGATGAGCGCCACACCCTCTGCTACAGGACGCTGCTTCTACCAGCAAGACAGCTCTTGTAGCGTATAGCCAGCGCGGTCTGGCTCATGTGTTGCTCTCCGGGACAGACTCGTCGCTGTACGGGGGAGCATGCCTAGAATACAAACCCCTGCACCTTGCTGATGACGTTGGCAATGGTGATGAGCGCCACCCCCTCTGCTGCAGGACGCTGCTTCTTCCCTGCACAGACAGCTCTTGTAGCGTATAGCCAGCGCGGTCTGGCTCATTGGTGTCTCCGGGACAGACTCGTCGCTGTACGGGAGGAGCATGCCTAGGAATACAAACCCTGCTAACCTTGCTGTGACGTTGGCAATGGTGATGAGCGCCACCACCCTCTGCTGCAGGACGCTGCTTCTACCAGCACAGACAGCTCTTGTAGCGTATAGCCAGCGCGGTACTGGCTCATGTG